>OLMO02000262.1:10400521-10419220 GCA_900291935.2 Cassiopea xamachana | reverse complement strand
ACAACAAGTGGGCCAAGAGAATGACAGAGTGGTGCCCAAGAGAGGGGAGCAGAGCAAGAGGGAGACCGAAGAGAAGGTGGAGAGACAAGATTGAAGAGAAGGCTGGCTCTGCATAGATGAGAAGGGCACAAGATTGGAATGCATGGAGAAAGGAGTGGAGGCCATCCGCCAGCAGTGGCGTGACAGGCTAAGAAGAAGAAGAAGAAGATCAATACCTTTTGTTAATTGGCAAAACTTGTATTGGAAAAAAGTGTGCAAATGGGCCTACATGCATGATCAGTAGCACACATTTGATTTACTCATTGAAAGATCCGGCAACTGTAAAATGCACATTTCCAAATCAAGTCAGATAAAGGTTACAGCTGCAAACAGGAAGTTTTTCAGAAGCTTACAATTGGTGGAGGCTGTGGGGAAGGCTTGGGGCCATCCATTTTACATATTGTTCACTTGTATGCAATTTGCTAGCAGACTCTGTGATGCAGCAGTTTGAATAGTAGGGGTGGTGGGAATTTTCTTGACAAAGCAAATACACAGGAGGGGTGTTGGAATAAATGGAATAGGTGGAAAAAATCTCTACTCATCAATAGGTATAGGTGGGTTCTACAAGTCACTTCAACTGTAAAAAAAACTCAAATTAACATGCTACATAATAGACACATTATTATAAGGAACCTGCCAGAGATGTGCTGATGGGAGGCATAGGGGGTGTCACATCCCCCAATATTTTAAAAAGTGCAAGAAAGTTGATCTTTCCTGTGACCTTTTTTCTGGTCAAATGGTGAAAATGCCCCCTTACGCAATTGACAGTGCTTTGGCCAATCTCTGGAACCTGCATGTAGATGGCGAAAATATCTAAAGATCTCAAACTACTGACAGACAAAACCTAAGGAGCCTTTCAATTTGAAATTGTTTTTAATTCAAATAATTGAGAATTATTGGGGAGCCAGTACCATTCATTTGCAGCCAAAGCTCACATAGGCTGGATATATTTATAAAACTTCTTTCCTACCTTATTTGTGCTTTTAAATCTGGAGTTCTAGTGAAGTTTAAAGTAAAATACAGAATTTTAATCTTTCCTTAGTTCTGTACCACTCTTATGTGTGACTTCACCTAAAAATTTTGGGCAAATATTCCAATCTTTGTTGATGTGTTTCTACATAATAATACTAAGCAATTTGAGCTTTGCATTATTCTTAAATTTCAGCAACTTTGAGCTTCAATATTCTTATAAAGTTTATTCTTATAAAAAAATAGTCTATTAGTTTTCAGGAAATTTTCCTACCCCCAATTATTCATATAAAATGTTGCCAACAGCATTCGATTGCAAGTGCTCTGTGGCGTGGTTTGGCTTTCAAGACATGATTTTGTTCTTGCATAACAGAATTCTGTGTGACAATGTGGCAAGATAGTGACATGGACCTGCTGCTAAAACATGTGAATTGCTTAGTTATCTCAAAGAATTGTTAGATTACTTGACAGTCCCTCAACTTGACACAGATTAACCCACATAGTCCTCTCAAGCAGCTGACTGCTTGACCTGTAGCTTACTTGACCTGCAAACTTGCATTTTACAGATGCCCTTTAAAGGTTTAATAATACTGCAAGCATCAGTATATATCTACTAACTCTTGGCAGGGATGCAAGGTAAAATGACTATTTGATTACATGATCTGTTTTGAGAAAGTACTTTATTGTCATTAACTATACATACATTAAACAATGGCATCTCATAACTAGATTAACATATCATTTTAAACTTACATAGTTTACAGTGATCAAAACTTCCAAACGTATCCACCATTATAAATGGCCAAGCTATTCTCACATAAGATTCACTTTTCTATTTCTAGGTGCTATTTTGTACTGTTCAGGTTTTGCCCGAACAATTCAATACACTACTAAAACCACCTGCAGGGATGCCAAAGCATATTTTTGAGTGGTGGGAGCTGGGTACAAGTGGCAAGCTCCTATGGTGGTATGGTAGTATACAGTAAATGTGGCCAGGTGATGAAGTGGGGGCTACGTGCAAAGCCCTAGAAACATATTTGAAGCCAGGCCTTTAGATTGCAAGGAAGTCCCCTTCTTGAATATCAAAATACACCATATCTATTGTATGATATCATACACTAGCAAAAAAGTGGGGTGTGAGGCTCCAGCCCCCCCCCCCCAGCTCGCAGTGTGCCTGATCTGACTTTCACACTAAATGCATAGGAGTTCAGATAAATTAAGTATTTTGTATTTTGCACAAAATTTTTAACTATCTGAACTCCTAGGCATTCATAAATAATACTTCTCCTCAACATAGTAAAAATGGAAATTTAATATTGAAAAGCTCTGAGGTGTTCCATGGCCTGTTTT
Source organism: Cassiopea xamachana (assembly GCA_900291935.2). Lineage (NCBI taxonomy): Eukaryota > Metazoa > Cnidaria > Scyphozoa > Rhizostomeae > Cassiopeidae > Cassiopea > Cassiopea xamachana. The sequence continues at coordinate 10,416,862 of OLMO02000262.1, read as the reverse complement.
TTGGCAGAACATAAAACAGCTAGATTCAAGAGCAAATTCTACAATTATGGTATACTAACAATATAAGATGTGCATGTAGGCAAGTTTGTCATTTGTGCAATAAATTCTGCAATATCAATGATAACTCTATTACTCACATGGTAGAATTCTAGACATAAATACATAAAACAAGCTCCAACCTTGATCATAAATATTGTAACTGAGGACAAATGGGGATATGTATTCTCTCTTCACAAATCTGTTGGTATAGTATACCTTTGCAGGTTATAGAGTTGCCTTTTGTTACTGGTGTATGTACCCCCAAAATGCCAATGCCCCATCACTTTTGGACTGCTTCCTACATACCTGAACATAATTCTAAATTAGCTAGGAAATGTTTCTAGTACAGTTACTACATAAAATATCTTACATTTCCATATAGATCATAAAGATTCCCAATGAAGTAGTGATAGTCTGGATGGGGAATGCCATACTTCGACAGAAAATTGTATGGATATATTGCTACCCTGCAAAAGTAAAACAACAGTGTATACTTCAAAGAAACTTATATGTATTCTCTCTGGTCTTTCAAAACTGAATGATAGCAAGAGAATCCTATTAAAGAACTGTGCAGAGAATCTAGGGAAGCACTTTAATTACTTTTCAGAAGATACCTTCTCTTAAAACTGCTTACTTGTATTTAGAGTCAAAGAGCATTCCAAGTAAAGCTCACACTGGAGAGCTATTCAGTGACCTTTGCTTTCACACCAAGGAAATGCAAATGCCAAACAATTTGACTAGGGATGGTACCAACCTTTTAGAATGATAAACGAAAGCAGGCTCCATTTTGTACAATGGAAATCAGTGCTATGGGCATTGTGATTTGCGTAAATAGAACTCAGGGGTCTGGGGACATACCTCTAGATTGCTGCAAGATGCCCTTTTGTAAATTAGAATATACAGCTTCCTACTCCTAGGACCCAAATGCCTGTATCCCAAACTTACATCTTTTCAAAAAATTTCCCAATTCCACGCTCTTATTAGGGCCCCCCACTCATTGAGTTTTCAATTTTCCTAGGAGAAGCCTACAAAAGTTGGTACTTTTGTTGAGTTCTTCAAACAACGAATGAGATGTTGTGGGTAAAATTCCAAAAAGTATTTGCTTGCAGTGATGCTCATCAGGGATTTTTGTATATTTGCTAGTTGGTGCACAGTTAACACAAACTTCTGACCCCCTTCTTATCCTAACCCTCTGCTTATTTCATTTTGAGGAGTTTCCCAACCCCAATGACCTTCCAAATACTTTGTACATGTATAAAATATTTGGAAAGTCATCAAAATACTTTCCAGAGTAATTTTCAGTGTACATTCTTGTTTATAAGAATAAAGTCTACATGAATATAAAGCTTTAGAATCATGGAATTTAATAAAATTTCTTTATAATCTTTAAAAAGAAAATTTTCATGAATCATCTACAGGCATCATTATATCTCAAACTTAATTGAGATGTGATGATTCCTGTAGCTAACTTTCGCACTATCAATAGAATACCCAGGGGCACTTGTAACTGGAAAATCTCTGGGGGCCATGGCCCCTGGGCGCAAGGTAGAAGAAGAAAAGGGGTCTGGTGGTGAAGCCCCAAGAAAACTTCTTGACCATGCCCTTTTTGAGTACAGAGATTGGATCTTTGTACGCAAAAAGCTGTGTAAATAAAAAAGCAAAAATGAATGAGATGGGGCAAAATAGCAGAGAAATAAGAGTACAAGACGATAACATAACGGAAAATACAAACGCAACATCTCCACTAACATTTAGAAATTTACTACAAGTTGTTGCTTACATCCAAAGCCAAAAGACACAAAGAGAGCTACAGAGAAGTGTTGTATAAGTTAAAGTACAGTAGCAGTCTAGAACAGTGGTTCCCAAACCTTTCAGAATATTTTTATGGTGGCCCCCCCACTACATACTTTTTCTGCTGGAGGTCCTATGGAGTAGGGGTGGCTTCAAAATGACCATGGCTCGTAGATGGTTTTCTATGCCACATCTCTGCTTTCTCAGGAAAGTAAGCGAAGGTCGTCCATGTGTTCCAGAACTATCATTCTCACTTTTTAGAAGCACAGTTCTGCAGATCTTTCTTTGTGAATGTTACAGACTTTGCCATAAAAAGGACGTGGGAGGTCTGGTGAGTGAGTCAGCAGAAAATTTTTCGAAATCATGCCCTTTACTTTTGATTAGAATGCATCTCCCAATATTAAGCTCGCTATGGGCGACAAGAAATTTTGAAGTACGAGGCAACTTTTGCAAGATATAGTATGTGGAAGAAACTACCTTGATCAGACATCCTTGAATTTAACTCAGACTGACTCCAAAATTGATTTTCCGTCATACACTATTTTTTCTCATAGCAATGTGCCATATCAGTATGCAATCGGCAATTTTAGGTCACCTCCCATTAGATGCAAGATGCAAATCCCATTTATTCAGTAGTACTAAATATACTTTCAAAGAGAAATACCAACAGAGTTTAGAAGCATAAGTTCCCCTTGTTGTCGAATTTTAAAGAGTAGAGCTAAAAAGAACCTACAAGCCTAAGCACGCGGCTCTACAGCGTGCAAGTTTCCCAAGCTTCTGGTGGACCCAAGCTTGGGTACCACTGATCTAGAAGTATCATATTCATTCCCTGTATATCTTCCTAATTCACAAGTATTTGCAATAAACAATATAATCTAAATTCAAGATTTTATACTTTTCTAGAAAAGTGGGGGGGCAAGGAAGGGGCCAAGAAAATTTCTAGGGAGCCGCGGCCTCCCTACCCCCCCCCATAGAACTGCCACTGAGAATATCTACTGTTTTACATGTTTGTTTTTGCTTTATGAAAAATATTCCCTTGACTATCAGGCGAAGTTAGACCTTTGGTACATAAGAATAACTTAAGAATAATCTAAGGCTTAAACCCAAAAATAATGTATTAGCATTTAATGTGTTCAAATCACTACTCAAGCACGCAATCTGTCATATATTTGCATTATTTCCCAAAAGTAGTTTACTTGGGTTTGTTAATCAAGTGTCTTAAGCGTGATAAGGAAGTTTTACAACATAGCCTATTTCGAGAGAGTCCAAAGGTTAACGTCACCTAACCTCAGAACAAGGGTAAACTTCAAGCTGCTTCAACCTGCCAAAACCTCACCCAAACTCATCTAATAAATTCTGATTTGACCCAAAACTGCTAAGAGGTCCTTTCAACGTGATATTCGATAGCTATTCTACATTTTCAGCATTATGATGTACTCTACAGCATTTCTTGGTGCTTCATTAGCCTTACTTGGGAAAAACTACAGAAGGGTATCTTTATACACCTTCTCACTCACCAATAAATGACTAGTGTTATAACTAACACAAGAATCCCAACAGTTAGAGCAAATTCATTTTGCTCTGCGTATTGCAATGCTTCTCGTAAACAGCAACTTATGCCCATCTTGTTCAACAAATCGAGGTAACAAAAATATGGACTATAATATCGTTTGTACTAATGATGTCCCTAGGGGTGTGCAAACAGGGCTGCCATGCTAGAATTATGACAAAACATTACGTCATCTTTATCATGATTGGTCAATGCGCTTGCATTGCCCACTAAAATCCGCGGTTTTCGTGGGCAAAACAAACAAATTCACCAATCACAATAAAGATGACGTAATGGTCTGTCACATGTTATATAGTCACTAGGGTCTATTGCTGTTTCCCCTCCTCAATTTCCCCTACTTTCTCCTACAAAAGCAGCAAAGTCTCCCTACATCTTACTAGAATTTTCCCACTCCCCCATAGATGTTTGATTTTGCCCTACCAAATGTTGTCTGAGACTTGCCATTAGTATAATATTATTGAAATTACACATTTTTCATTTTATAAAAATACGGTTTATAAGAATATCAAGGCTCAGAATCACTGAAGTTTAAGAATGATTTGAGAACAATAGAAGGCTCAAGCTTCATCGATGTAGAAACTTTTTAATGGTGCTTTTAGATGTACGTTTAGAAAGTCAATACAATATGTATTATTTCTGGTCCTCTTTTGAATTGCTTTATGATTAACTATGACATCAACAAATATTTCAATTTATTCCTTCCATTTCCATACCAAGTTACATCATTGACGCTAAAGAATACAGTAGTTTAAGAATAGTAGGCTCAAAACTAGAAAAAGTTAAGAATATTGAGGCTTGGAAAACAGTTAGGTATTCTTATAAAAAAATGTATGCAGCAGCCATCTTTGAGGGCGCAGAGGCTGTTGCACAATCTTGGCCTGGTTCTAGTTACAATTAGATGATGATTACTCGAAGTCGTTGCTGAGCAGCTTTGGCAAGGTGTTCTTAGGATTCCAGCATGTATGCTAACTTGATCAATGCTATGCTTGAACTCAGGAGCGGATCCAGACAGAATCGTGATATTCGCACATAATGGAAAGTATTGCCACAACCATTGACCACGCCCACTTAATCAAAGTGTGCATAGTGTAACTGAAAGTTCCCTTACATCACTGTGGCCTTTTGACAGTATAGATACCTTGAAGAGTAATTTAAAAGACTATTTCATAGGACGAAATGAATTCTCACTTGTAGTTGGGATGGACTGAACCAGTCCAGGACAGATTAGTGGGTAGCTAGACTGGGGCCCCATCCTTACGGGGAGGCACTCTCACAAGCAATCAAGGGCTGATCCTTCAATCTGCAACAGGGCACTTAGTGCCTGCTTACATGGGAGATTTCAGCCCATTTGTGACTTTTTCCGTGCTGAAATTTAAATTGATTATATTTTTTACAACTTTTGCGGGGCAGAAAATCGAACCAGGGTTAAAGTTCTTATATGGCGTGAAAAATTAATTCACGAAGTTCGTACCACATCTTACTCCTACGTATCACCTTTTGGATGCCATGCAGAAGGGTTTTGAACAGTATTCACTAGCATACAATAACAGGGTTCATCCAGAAAATTTCCTGCCACCTCCTCTCTTAGGGAATTTTATTTCTCGGGCTTACCAGCGTTGAAATATTTTCGTTCATACGTACACTTAGCTTTATAAGCTGCCAAACATTCAATCAGGAGTTCAAACATGCCATATTTATTGTATCTGAAACCTGTACTTTCACTTGAAATTGCCATAGAAATTTACTCTGCGCTACTTTCAGCCCGGTAAAATATTTTGATTCGCAATTATATGTCAATTTTTATCGTTCAAACAGTCCTAACCCGCTTATAAAAAGCGGGCTGAGTTTCTAGCCCGGAAAACTAGGCTGAAACTTTTAGCAAATAATTGGGACTTCATCTTTACAATAATCTGACCGCAACAGCGAGGGGAACTTTCAGCCCAGAAAAGGTTACAAAAGGACTGAAATCTCCAATATAATCAGGCCGTTAGCATAAAATTTTGTGACAGCGGGAGACACGTGCTCCCCCCCCTAGTTTGATGTGCATGCTGATTGCTACATACATACAAACACTCATACCACTCGTAAACATATGCAGAAGAAAATGTATAGTCTAAGAGTGATTGTATTGAATGTTTATGTGCAACATACCTTACGGGCACTGCAGTATGACTTTGTTCAACACTTAAAGGAAGTGATGGTACCATGCTCTGTGCAACCTTATCTATCTCGAAAAAACTAAATTTAGAAAGGCTTCCTTCAGCATCAACTTTCAGAGAGTCTCGGTGTTGTCAATAGAATTCTGCAATGCCGATAACATTTTCATATTTCATCAGATTATATATTTTAAACAACTGATCCATTCTTTGTTAATGGGAATTCTCCGATCTTTAATTTACACAATACCGATCAACCAACAACGTGCCTGTATTCAATAGATAGTTTACGATTTGATAGGTAGCTCACTACGACGACCCTTGGAGGCTTGGACACCAGCACAGTAAGATCGTGTCGCCGTAGTCTTAAGAAGCACAACACGCAAGTGACTACTCAGATATTTAGGCACCAACAATTTAGCAATGGAGGCCAACATTAAACTTCAAGATCTTGCTTTACAGCTGCATGAAAAGAACATGCTAGATGATGACGACTTTTTCATGCTCTTAGATGCGCCTTGACCTATTAGAAGCTTGCATTGCGCTTTGTCATTTTGGCGCTATGAGCATTTCAATCTTGAGGGCATGACTGATGATGAATGCAAAGTTGAGTTTAGATTTGGCAAGGATGAAATTTACACACCTGTTCATACATTCCGACTACCAGAGATGATCAGGTGCTACAGCAGTGTTGTGATAGATTCCGTGGAAGCTTTGTGTATTTGCCTCAAACGATATGCGTACCCTTGTAGGTATGCAGATTTGATTCCAAGGTTTGGTAGGCCTATCTCACAGCTCTGAATGGCAGCCAATTTTTTCACAGAGATCATATACAACAGATATTGTTATCTTCTCACAGATCTAGACCAGCCTTGGCTACCACCATAAAACCTATAGACATATGCACGTGCAATCTATAACAGTGGTGCTGCACTTGACAATGGTTGGGACTTTGTAGATGGTACAGTCCGACCCATTTGCAGACCTGGGAGGAATCAGAGAGTGGTCTATAATGGCCACAAAAGGGTGCATGCCCTTAAATTTCAAGCTACTGCTGCCCCCAATGGGTTAATTGCAAATTTGTATGGGCTTGTAGAGGGTAGGAGACACGACAGTGCTATCTTAGCAATGTCTGGTCTTTTACCCTCGCCGGAGCAATAGTCTTTCTCTCCTACTGGAGACATGTTGTGTATATTTGGGGACCAAGCCTATCCTCAGAGGTTACAGCTTCAGCGTCCATATGAGAGAAAAGCCTAGTTGACAGAGGGACAACAAGCCTTCAATCAGTCCATGAGTAAGGCCAGGGTATCAGGAGAGTGAATTTTTGGAGATATTGTGAACTATTATAAATTCATAGATTTTAAGAAGAACCTAAAGATTGGCCTTAGGTCTGGTGACAAAATTTAAACTGTGTGTGCCCTTTTAAGAAATGCAATAGCATGCCTCCATGGTTCAACCACATCAGCTTACTTTGATTTGCAACCGCCTGCTCTCCATGAATGCTTTTTATAGTTTTCTTGGATGCACTGAACCGGTCTTTTTAAAACCACCAAATATCACCAGTGAAAATAATCCTACAACTGATCTTGCGCATGACATCATATTCTGTTTACTAAAATTTCATATGAGAACCTTGCCTTAATTCTCAGTTACATAGTTCTCAGTTTTTGAAAGCAAAGCCCAAATGACTCCCTTTTCCAGGGTTGCCACTGAATTAGAAAATATGCAGGAACTTTGTGTTTGATCAGGGAACTTTTGGGAAGAAAGAGAGATTTTTCAGAAAATCAAGGGAAATAGGGAAGTTTTAAGATCTATATTGTTTTCCTTCAAAGTTATAGCATTCTTCATACTCAATAACCAATCCAGTTGAGTGTGGACGTCACCAAAATTTACCCTTTATATATCTTTTTGCTCTTCATGGTCCTTATGAAGCATAATTCAATGGTGTATGCAACCAAAAATTGGAATGGTCAAAAATAACGCCTAAGCTCTCCCAAATCCCATACCCGTCAAAAAACTGATAAAAGTCTGATTAAGGGTTGCAGGAATATCAGAGGGAATAAGTAGGATTTCATTGCAAATACCAGGGAGAGTCAAGGAATTTTCTCCTGAGATACTAGTGGCAAAGCTCTTTTTACAATTTTGGACTAAGATTTCTATAAAACATTAGAAATATAATTTCATACTGCAGTAAACTCAACAGCATGTAAGTAGTTTTCTTGAAGAGTATAATAATTGACTATTACAAGGTTAGGACTCTTGTATCTAAGATAATTATTGGAAACAAGGCAATGGATAGAAATTAACAGAAAGTGTAATTTAAATGTTTGCTAATTCAACATTTCCTTTACACTATTTACAAGACTCAGTAGTGTTTGATTTCCCTGCTGTATTTGTGAGAGAATTACTTGTTGCTGGAGTTGCTGGTGTTGCTGGTGAATCAACATTTCTAGCAATTTTCATCCTTCCTCTCTCTTGCCTGCTGCTCTCTTTCTTTCAATTCCAGCTGCCTCTTCCTCAGTTCCACTTCCCGACCAGCTTTCCTCTCTTTTGCATGATACTCTTTCTTTCTTAGCTCCAACTCCTCTCTCTCCTCAACTCCAATTCCATCCTCCATTTGTCCTTCATGAAGTCAAGTGTTTCCTCTCCACTAATCCTTTTTTTCTTTGCATTCCTCTGATTTTCTCTCTCTCTTGTCTCTGCTAACCTTTCCATAGACCCTGTTCGTACACTTTCAGTAGTCTCTCTTTCCTTCTCCATCACCACTGCTGTGCTCTCACCACTTTGTGCAATTTCTTCCTCTGCTCCTTCCCTCCGCTGCATCATACTTTAAATGGCTTCATCTAATTTAGTCTTCTCTGGGCTTATCCCACTCCACTGGCCCTTTCATCAGCTGCCATCTTTCTCTTAAAGTTCCTTTCTAATTTGCATACCTTTCCCTAACACCTTTCTGGTCAACTACAAAGCTTAAACCCTCAACTAACTTTAGTGCACTAGCTTCTTTACCCCATGCCTGGCCCCTCTCTCTTGTCCCAATCTTAAACCTATATGGCTCTATTACCAAAATTTCTCTACAAAGCAGCACATCATGATTAGTACTCCATACCATTTTGTGTCTAGCCAAGGAAGTAGTTGAAGCAATTATAACCAATATATAGCTTTCAACAGTAAATTACACACAGTTTTGAGTGACAGCATACAAAACATAAATTTCCAAGCTACACTAAAATGTCATGGCTTCATAGTCCTTGCTTTAACAGCCTATAGATATGTCAACACTAACCTAAAGTAGCTATGCAGCCAGCAATTATTCACAATTCTGTCCAAAAATTAGATGGGACCTTCAATACACACTTTCTGTTCTACAATAATTTCCAAGTAGATTTCACTTGCTAACATATGTGCACTACAAGCTACCTGGGAGTGAAATATATAAATCTGTGGTAAATTCAGCACTCTGTAATACATTATGAATAATAAATTACTTTCGACAGTCGACAATACAGTAACATTAAATGTCTATACTGTTAATGACAAACATTTGTGAAGTTCTTTGACCATCTGCTACAGCTGTAGGATAGGCCATTTTTACGAGTACCAATGACTAGCCATTATCGCCAGCCGTAGTTAGTGGATTGGAGCATGCGCAGAGGTGAGAAGTTAGACTTAAACATTTTGATTCAAGGCAGTTACATTACAGACAATAAATTGAATTCTGCGCTCTCCAGTTCTTTCGTTAGTAGCACGGGGGTAAGACATTTGATCGGCTTCTGTTCTGTCGACTTGACAGTTTAATGAAAGGACTCCGGCGACATAATGCAGAGTTAAAACAATTAGGTAACATAGGACCAGTGGCGGATATTTAAGGGGCAAGAGGGCCAAGCGCCCCTAAGCTGCTATAGAGTCTGCAAATTCTCGGCAAAACTAGTAGAGGAAAGACTGATCACATATTTTAAAACTAAGACAATCACTTTTGCTTGAGCCTCATTTTGCTAGGTCACCTTTCTCGTATGAAAAACACATCTAATATACTTGACAAATACTAGACTACTTTTAATTATTTAACGTGTTACAGTGCATCAAAAACTATATCTAAAGTCACGTCCACTCTTAGCTCCCGAATAAGTGTGGGAATCCTAATAAGCAGGGGGTTGGAAAATTCATTAAGATGAAATAAGCGAGGGGGGTGGGAATAAGCGGGGAGTTTCGGAAGTTTGTACTGACTGTACCATAACCAGCACAAATACAAAATACTCCCATTACTATCTATGTAAGCAAATGCATTCGGAATCCTGCCACATATGTTTCATTTGTTACTTGGGTTACTCAACAGAAGTACCAACTTTACACAGCTTTCTCCTAGGAGAATTGAAAATTTAATAAGCGATGAGACGCTTATTCGGGACCTAACAGTGCAAGCTAAAATAACTCCCAACACAACAGTACGGAAACGACTCAGAATAAGGAAAATGGATAAAACAACATGTGTGATAAAGTTAAAGTGCATAACTATGCATATTTTGCATAGTCTTTAACCCATCAATTTATACTTGTTGCATCTTCTGAATGTTTCTGCACAAGATTTGAATTATATTGCTGCATAACATTGTTAATATCTTGTCTCGTAGTGAGGTGGTCTCTACATAATACTCCTGTTAAGTTGTCTCTAATCTCGTCTGGAATAGCATTGACGGGACTCTTTTTGCTAATTTTGCAGCGATAGTCGACCTAAGTTCATCTGAAATTCGAAGGTGTCCGAGTCTAGTGTCATGGCCGATATGGGAAAAATTATATTCCACATTAACTTTCTTACTAACAGAGTCAACAACGACTTTAATTCAAACAGCACTGCATTTCCCATCTATTTTCGACAGCCCTTGCCTCTTCAAAGATCTGTTACGTTCTTCAACCCCTTGCAAGTAACTAGAACGATTGCAATAAAAACAATACGTTTCATTGCTTTTAAAAATCCTCTTCTGTCTATGTTGCACGAACCACGAGTTACTTTCCTGCTCCTTAAGTTTTTCCATACTAAAAAGGCATCGAAAGATACAAAAGTCTGCTTCTCAATCAAAGAATCTTTGACATGCATATTTACCAAATGCTTTGCTAATTCAGCAAAAGTTCTACATCTGGAAATAGAAAGCAACTCCAATCATAAGAAAAATGAGAAAGCATTTTCATATTTGACATTATTGTGGCAGTATTTCGATGCAATACTACTGCATGGTCATCAGAAACTGAACAGGGATTTGGGCAGGGGTTATGATATCAAGCCCTAGCAGACGTGACAACATAATAAACCTCTATGTAGAAAGCCAGTGACTTATTGACTGGCTAAAGCCCTCTCTACGCCTCCACTTGCAAGGATATTCCTCTTTCGGGAGGCAGCAGCCCCGAGCCCTTGGATGTATGGCTAGCAAGTCAACAAAAATTTCTACAATTCATTTACTTAGCTCCAAGTTGTTAAGCTTAATTTATTTTTTACTTTACACCACTTTTTAGAAAAACATTTCAAACTTTTGATTTTTAAAATTGTTATAACTGCAAATACTCAAACCGGTTCCATTAATTTACAGCCAAAACTTACATATATATATTATATATATACATATATATATATATATATATATATATATATATATATATATATATATATATATATATATATATATATATATATATATATATATATATATATATATATATATATATACAAAGCTTCTTTCCTACCTTCTTTGTAGTGTTAGTCCTGAGGTCTAACCAAAATGAAAGGTAAGAATCAAACTTTTGATGTTTCTTTTGTCTTTACTGACTTTACGGCACTATATATGCACTGAAAATTAAGGAAGTATTAAAGCTCATTTAATACTACATTTTGATAAAAAGAGGTCCAAAAATACGTGCTGGGGGTATCACTCTCATAGGACTAACCTAGAGCTAAGTTCAGTTAAAAAAAGCGTTTGTTGTTAATTGGATATTGCTCCACAATGAGGTTAATGTGAAGGAGGGGCATATTGCTCTCAAAAATCTTGAAATCTATCTGAAAAGTTTATAAAAAATCTCCTAAATATCAACCAACACGCAACAAAACCCTTGAGCACTTTCTCAATAGTAGGTAATACACCCCTCCATCACATACACAAACACACATAACTGTACTCTTTACATAGTAAACATTGTACGTGTTTTTGCGCTGTCGGTCTATACTGATCACTATGCACTGCTTTTTTGTGCTTGTATAGGCTATTCCTGTCACTTAATGCCTTTTGACAAAATGGGCATTGGAATATCTTCCTTCCAGACTGCCTCTGAAAAGCAATGTATCGTTGGTCAACGTTCACTATGATATTTCATTTAAAAAATATTGAATTTAGAGCTTGATATTAAGGTGAAAATCCATAACCTCATTGGATTAGCCGTTCTGACTATGAGCTGAAATCTACCTCTGCTATTTCTTTTCAGCTCATAGTCAGAACGGCTAATTTCTTGGCGAAATTCATTCATGTTTCGTAATCTTCACTTCCTTTCCCTCTCTCTGGGATTAGATTACATTCATGCGTCAAGACCACTTCTACTGTCAAGACCCGAACCCCCGTGCTACTGACGAAAGAACTGGAGAATGCAGAATTCAATTTATTGTCTGTAATGTAACTGCCTTGAATCAAAATGTCTAAGTCTAATTTCTCATCTCTGCGCATGCTCCAATCCATTAACTACGGCTGGCGATTATGGCTAGTGTACCAATGTGTCCGCCCTACTAAAATAGAACCACTGTAGAAAACAATTTGAAGTTAAATGAGGCAGATGCAGGTGTATTTATGTGAACTGCTAGAAAAAATTAAATTTCAAGCAGTAATGAACCAATAATAATGTATTCTTACCTGCGCACTAATCACTAAGTTAAATTATCCGAATTTGAGTAGTGGAGTTGTAGTTGAATGTGCAATCACAAGGTTATCCCCAAAGTCGCACTGGTGTACAAGCCTCCAAGGGTCGTCGTAGTGAGCCAAGTATCGAATTGCAAACTCTCTAATATGTCAAAATAGCACAGTGATACGTACAAAAACGAAATTTCTTTCTGCTAAGTTCCTGGGGTTATCACCACTATCCAGACCGGCATCGTGATATCACTTCCTTTCGCAAACTGTCGCACACACTTTTTCCCATTCACTTTTCCTATACAACGCCAGGCCATGGAAATCTCCTTTGACGTCAGACATTCACACACATTCTTGTGGGTATTTTTACTTTTGATCTTATAAGCGTTCGCAGGGTTAAGTTGAAATTTTGACAGCTTGAAAATCGCACCATTTCGTTGGCTCCTACAAGTAGTCAAATTGGGAGATTACCGTAGGAGGAATACACCAAAGTTTCAAATGAGAACGAGGTGATATAAGCAGAAATATTTTGAAATGGTCTGATCTCTGGTCTCACTGTGGTTGCCATAGGTATATCATGTGAAAGATGACAAGGGCAACGAAGAATATTCCCACCCCCAAGGTTGAACTAATATTTGCATTTATGTAAGATGCCCAAACTTGGAGCATCTACTATCTATCGGTGATTTCAGTAGGCTTTTCAAGGTTTTGCAATCTGACATTCGCACTGGCGAATGTGGCGAATATTTGGATCCGCCACTGCTTGAACTACTTTTCCTCAAGGCACTGCAGATGTAGAGAGAACGTTCTCAAACGTTAATACCAATAAAACTAATGAGTGCACTCTTCTGTTGTACATTGCAAGACATAATGTGATACAACAAATATTTCTGTGCAAACATCGAAATTGATAAAAGATTGAAAGCTCGACATGGAATTAAAGACTAAGTTGCATGCCATGTTTATTTGAAGACGGACGAAATAACGATGAAACAGATCACAACTTTAGTTAACTTGACATTATATTTGTAACTACTGTCATACTGCTAATTTGTAAATGTAAGAATGGAGCTATACATAGAAACTTAGGACAGGACAAGTAGCTTGCGAAAGTACTTGTATCTTGTATTAGGACGTCTCACATTGCGCTATTTGTTATTTAGATGCACAGTGCTTGTAGAAGGCTGTAGAGGTCTATTTCGTATCGCGCTGTTATACTAGGTATTTGGACTCGCAAGGCTTGCAAAAGATTGAGAGGGCCGTTTTATATTAGTTGTTCGTGAGATGCGTCGAGGGCTCGACTGGAAATGAGCCAACAGAATCATTATAGCTTCCAAGAAATGTAAGCATATGCGTATATCGTTACTTTCTATCCATTAAATTGTAAGACGCACGTATAAGTCCAAAAGTATTTTATATTAGTATTTTGCATTTTGTATAGAAATAAGTTAGGTAAGATGTAAGTAATACAAACAGTAATTTCATGGAGCTAGGCACGCCATAGGAAACCCCGTAATAGTGACTGTGCAATACGTAGCATTCCATTCTATTGTTTAAGGATTAAGGATTATTTACCCTTGCATTAAGGATTATCTACCCTTGCGTCATACATGGCTAGACTAGGCATTCTAGAATATACTAGCATTACCCTTCTTTTGCATTATATGCTGAGCAACGATTACTCTATGTCGGCAAAAATGCTGATGCATCCTAAATTAGTATTTCTACATTATTTAAGTGCACCCCTCGTAAAGAACTAGGATTTGAAGAGAATTAGGAAGCTTTGAAGAACTAGAGAATTAGAGTTAGAACTATGTGAATCGTGAGTTGGAGTTCGTTGGTTCAATGGCAGGGACACGAGTCACCTAGCCGAGCCAGCTATACAGTTAAGTTGGAATGAAGATAAAAGTTAATAGCTATTAAAATGTATACTCTCTCCATTACGATTCTAAAGACCACTCGTGCATCATGGAATTCTGACCGAGTATAAAATTGCCCACCAAAGAAGTGCACCAAAACATTTTACGACGACAATTATGATGATGATATTCCAAGCGTCGTCTCTCTCCGTTTTTTCTTAAATTTCACTATACTTGCCCCCAGTTGGAAATTGCTTCGTCACTTTTTACTGTACAGTTGATCTTTCATCTTCACATGATTGTCCATTAGACAATAGTGACTCAATCCCATTGCATTTTCCAACAATTCCCGATTTTGTTGCCATTTCCCAATGGTTTGCCACTACTCCCTACAGATTTCTCATTTCCCTTCTTGTAGGGAATCCCTCTACGAATGGTAGCCTTGTGTGCAAATCCGATCCGAAACCGATTCATTTGGATCTCGGAACGAAAAAGTTTATCTCGGATCGGATAGGATTGGAAAAGTTATCTCAAAATCGGATCGGTTCGGATTGGATATCGACTATCAAATTTTGAATTAAAGTAAATTGATTATTCATTACTAAAGCAAAACGTAAGTGAAGGTAAGCAGTTGTTTTGTAAAATGTTGCGTGATTGGACTAGCAAAGTTGATTACCTGCTGTACATCAAAGTAAATTCTGTCCATACCACTGTCCCAGTTTACACCTAATATCTTTGCCTTATCATTGCTACCTAAAGGTAAATTGGCATGTGATTCAACCTTCTCTGCAAATATTTGATTGCCTTCATTATTGTTCAGAGCCTCTATTGACTTAATCTCTCTCAATATTTCTTTGTCGAGAATTCCATTCCCAAAGGTTAAACCCACACTTACCTAAGATTTCCTTAGCCCCCTTGTAAACTGTCAATGCGTCTTCAGAGTCACACGCACCGCCTGAAAAGTCATCTGCTTATAGATGCTCTAGCATACTTGCCGCTTGCGGGTGACTTTTTTTAAATTAATTTACGTGTTTCCGAATTGTCTCCCCTAAAAGTACCGGACTTGGGGTTAAGCCAAATGGAAGGTGTTTTCAAACGGAATTTAACAATAGAGCGAGTATCACTACTTACGTCATCATTCCATAAAAACCTAAGCAAACCTCTATCATATTCCCTTACCTCTATCTGGTGCAACGCTTTCTCAATATTGGCTGTTAGTGCAATGACACCAGAGGTCCAACACCAACATTAGAAAGCACCATAGAAGGACCAGCAATCCTCAAGGAAGAAGTAGAACATGCTCTTAGTAAAATGAAGCAAGGGAAAGCAACAGGGCCTGGCGGCGTACCAGCGGAAGCGATTGTAGCTCTGGAAGACCTAGGCATCACAGAGATAACAAAGCTAATGAACATTATATATGACACTGGAGAAATCCCAGTAGACATGAAGAAATCCATATTTATTACATTGCCTAAAAAACCAGGCACAACAGATTGCGAACAACACAGAACAATAAGTTTGATGAGCCACCTTACAAAAATTCTTCTTAGAATTATAATGAAAAGAGTCAGAAATAAACTATCCCCAGAAATTGCAAAGTCACAGTTTGGTTTCGTATCGGACAGCGGAACGAGGAATGCAATATTTACCCTTCAAACATTGATGGAAAGATCAGTAGAGGTACAGAAAGATCTATACTTATGCTTCATCGACTACTCAAAAGCATTTGACAGAGTGAGACACGAGGACCTGTTTAAGATCTTGACAAAGCTAAATATTGATGGCAAGGACCTAAGAATTTTACAAAATCTATATTGGGAACAAGAGGCAGCAATAAGAATAGATGGTGAATACAGTGAATTCAAGCCAATTTGCAGAGGGGTGAGACAGGGGTGCGTAATGTCACCAGATCTATTCAACATCTACAGTGAGATGATCCTACGCAACATCAACGACCACAAAGGAGTTAAAGTAAATGGACACAACATCACCAATCTGAGGTATGCAGACGACACCGTGCTCATAGCAGGCTCCGAGAATGAACT
>OLMO02000262.1:10369369-10388794 GCA_900291935.2 Cassiopea xamachana | reverse complement strand
AGTTTGGTCTGGATTATTTCTCCAGACCGAGCAGGGGCGGATACAGACGGTTGCAACCGTTGCAGCTGCAACAGTCAGATTTCCAGCGATGCAAACCTCGCTGAAATCTTCAGTTTCTTGGAACACCGTAGTTCTTTATTGGTTGAGTAAAGATTCCTCNGTTTATCCAGCTGGCTGATGACAGGGAGGAATGGAGGTCCATGATCGTCGATGCCTGCACCAGGCCGGACACTTGAGGAGGAGGAGTGCAATCCACCTTTTCGACGCAAAGCCCACGTATTACAAGGGTCACCTGACCTTCACAATGGCACTCTATGGGAAAACTAGGACAAGTCTGTGGCCGTTTGCTGTGAATGTGAAGAAACTTTTCTATTAGTTTAAAAACTAGAAAAGTTAGGTGATGTCAATTCTACGACTCCACCGTTGCATGAAATGGACAAAATAGACGTTTATGACTTGCAGATGTTCCTGCTGTCAAGAGGACAGACTTGGAGGTCACGCTGGTCAAGGCTTTAATCAATTTAGGCCGTGAAGGTAATGTTGACTTTCACGAAAGTCCTGTTCTTCATTGTATGAGCGTTGTATCGCCTGTAGTCGTTGTGGTATTATTGCTTGCAGTACCAGCGTTTAACCATTTTAAGCAGTTATAGCTCTTTCCCGCAGACTCCTGTCCTAGTTTTCGCGTCTTTGTTTATAAAAATAAAGGCTTATCCAATCATTGCAGATTATTTGAAAGGTCACGTGACCACAACTAGCTCGTGGATTTTGCGTCGAAAAGGTGGATTATGCGGCTCCGGAATCTTAACAGCGTATCAGACAAATGCGGCAAATAATTTGGCCCTATTTCAAGACGATCATTAAGGGATCACTCATCCTGGCTCATTCTAGCACTACCATCAAACACAATACGAGCCAAAATTGAGTCATGATCTCCATGAACAACACAATGATGTGGAATATATTTAGCATCTGCCGTAGTTTCCATGCCTTGGGAAACCTTTCTATTATATCGCTTTTGATTGCTTTTTAATAATAGCATCATATTCTTGACATAATTGTGGATCCTTTTGCAAGCGACAAAATACTGATTCCAAACGTGCGTGACATAAGTCATAATCAGAAGGTAAACATTCTGAAATATTATCCTTCCAAGGAAGGCTTACCTCACAGTTCTTGCCATTGAATGTGATGTAAATTCCATCCTTCTGATTCTCTGCATTCTGGTTTTCACTTGTTTCAACCCCCATACTCTCCACTTTCCAAAACTGCTTCAACGTTTAAATAAGCTCCTTCTCATTGTCAACTGCTCTTTGTTCCTTTAGAAACTTGTCTACATCACCTTTCGTGAATTCATTCACAAAATTCTGATCTACAATACTGCAAGACACAAAATTAATATAGATGTTCGTGTCTTTTGGCGCTACATTGTCGGTACCTGAAATTAGCCATCCTAGCTTGCTACTTATTGCGACAGGGCCTGCGCTACTCTTTCTTATCTCCCTATGACTATTTCAAAACAATAATCTGCGCCTATCAATATATATATATATATCCAATCACTACTTGCACCTACGCTATTAGCAAACGTTGAGCCTTGCAAATGTGTGTAATCTCTACACCCTATTGGGGTCGCAAGAGGAGAGTGAATTACGGCAGGGGCGGATACAGACGGTTGCAACCGTTGCAGCTTCAACCGTCAGATTTCCAGCTATACAAACCTCGCTGAAATCTTCAGTTTCTTGGAACACCGTAATTCTTTATTGGTTGAGTAAAGATTCCTCTTTTCAGAGTTCTCAGAATATTCTTTTCAGAGGGTATCAATACATGATCTAATACATGTAGATGAAATGTTTTGCCATTTATTGTGACAGTTAATAACCCGGTCGCTTCTGCTTATGGCGCAGTCCTTCTTTTGGCTCAGCCCTTCTAGCGTCATAGCAACATCTATTGGGTCTGGTCTGATGATCACCAGTCAAATTGAAGGGGAAAAGACAGTTGGCCGCTCTGTTCTCAATAGCCCCTTGGCCATTATCCGGAGTCCCTCATGCTACTACATGACGCGAACTTCGTCATCTGTGAGCTAACCAATGAAAAGCATTTCTGAGGGGTTGCAAAATAATGGCGGGAGCAACAGTCAGTTTGATTTACGGTTGCAAGCCAATGGCAAGACGCCTTAACCGTTGCAAGCCAATGGCAAGACACCTTGACCGTTGCAAGCCAATGAAATATGATTCCTTACAGACAGAAGAAGGGCCGAACAAAAGGCATCAAGGAATTGAAAAGATGTTTTGAAGAAAATCCAGGATGGCGAATCTGCTGGAACGCCTATTGGAAGCTTATGCGAATTCCTATTCAAGTTCTGTTTTTGATGAAATCAAAGACGAGTGCATAAAGAAGATAAACCTTATTGGATCCGTTGAGAGGAGGCGGCCAAAATGACAGCTCTGTGAGTTCTCGCGGATGCAATTTCCTGCCAGTCAATATAAAAGGGCAAGACAGTTGCTTCCTGTATGGTAAGGCCTTCGTATGACCTGTAAGTTAAGACCTCCGTTGAGTGAGGCATAGCAATAAGGATAAACTTGTTACATTTGGGTTTTACTGAAATTCTTTGTGAAATCTTGCTTGCATGTGCAGAAGTAGAATTGAACAGAGTAATAAAGTCATTTTAACTCTGTAGCTACTAGCCTATCTTGTATTCATGCTTAAAGTGAGGGAGGATTTAACCTTCTCATAGATTTTGATAGGAGTGTCATAAACTGAAATATACTTTTTTTTTCTTTATTAGTCCAGACTAGGATGTGTAGTAAATATGTAATTAAATTGGTTTTTGTTATTGCTCATTCTCAGAGGAATGTTGTTTAGAGCTTGAGTTTGAATGCCAATACCTTTTCTTTACTTTGAAGAAATGCCTCTAGTCCAGTGCTAGTGTATTCTTTATCTTCCCAAAGAAATGTGCATTATGGGATTTTTTTAATCACAAAAAAGACAAAAGTATTCGAAATTGCAACTATTTTCACTAATAACAATGAGAACAGGATATGAAATTTTGGGAAATTTGATTAAATTCTGGATTAATTTCCGAAGCAAAGTTTTGTTTCTTAAAATGCAATGATCCATAAGGTGTTGAACTTTATGATAAGGCTAAAGCAGGGTGCCCCTATAGGTCTTTCCTGGTATACCAAATATGCTTCGTGGTCCCCGAACCTTCGCTATCGAACGCGAATTGCAACATACATCTTAATTTATTTGCCAATTTATAGCTGTTTGTTGGTTGAATATTCTACAGAAAAATGTCTTTTCCTTGGCATTTCTAAGTATGAAAAAGGCGTTTGTTACGTTTATAGCAAAAGGAAAGTGCGTGGTCACGACAATTTTTTCTAGGGAGCCCTACCGTTTTCTCATTTGCAACGGTCAGAAAGTATCCTGAATCCGCTCCTGTACGGGATGGGTTAAGGCTGTTACACTAAGGGCTCTATCACCTTAATCTATAGTAAATTTTACTTGACTGCACTTTTTTTTCTTAAACCTCTCAGATCCAAATGTGCTCAAATTAATTTCTTGTGTATTGTCATTAGTCAATTGCAATCTATTCTTCAATTCCTCTGTGATATATGTCTTCTGGCTGTCATTATCCAACAGTATTCTTGCCTCAACCTTGTTCTCCCCATTTAGACCAAAAACCTTTGCTCTTGCTGTCTGTAACAATACAGTTTGATTGCGTGAATCCAATCTGGTCGTTGCTGTGAGGACTTCGCTAACATTTGCATCATCCTTCTTTTTGTCTCCCTCTGATTGTGATTCGACTTTCTTAAAAAAAATTGATTGGTGATGCCTATTATTTCACTTTCTGCATCTTCGATTGCTTTTAGAGGAATTTAACATATGCCCCCGTCTTAGGCAGAGAAAGCATTGCTTCTGCTTCACTAAAATATCCTTTCCCTTGCTTGGGTCTGTGACCTTTTCACATTGATAAGACAAATGTTCTCCTTCACAAAGAAGCTCCCATTCATCACATTCGACTTTTCCTTCGCATAAAATGAAGAAACAGTTTCTGGGTTTGATTTTGGTCTGTACGCAACTGCTTTTTTCTTTTTCTCCGACAAACTCACATGTTTCCCTCGCCTCAATTTCCTTTAGTATAGTCTCCAGTATGTCCTTCATAGACCAGATATCGGATTTGGTTTCACTTGATACTTGTAACGCGATGTCCTTCGGCATGCGCTTCATAATAATCATGATCAGTAAGCTACCATAGTTTTCTTTTTTCACTCTCAAAGATTCGAGACAGAGAAAGTGCAGGTTTATGTTATCAAAAATTTGTCTCAAGCGGGCGATGGTTTCATTTGAGCTATACTGTAAATTCAGGAAACTGTCCATGTTACCTTGAATAATTTTCTGCTTGTGCCAGACGCGTTCGTGTAAAATTTTCTTGGCATCCTCACAATTTTCTTGCACTATTTCTAACCCTTGAATAACTCTAAAAGCTTCTCTTTCCAAAATTTTTACCAGATAGTGGAATTTGTCCACGGGTGATAGACTTTCATTTTTGTTAATTGAACTCTCAAAACTTTGCCGGAACGAATAAAATCTCGTGATGAGCTCCACTGCATTGACTCGAAATACTGATATTATAGGACGTGTTCTGGATCGCTGTAGCTGCTGCTGGAGCGGGTATGATTTGCGAACTTGTTGTAAGTGGAATGAATAGATTGGTAGCTCTCTCCGGCCTTTTCCCCTCTGCTTTCTTAACAAAGCTCTCAATTCTTTATATAGTTTCCAGTGGCGGCTGGGAGCAGAAATAAGCTATTATTAGAATTGCATTTATATTGATGAATGACAGTGATTAGATCAACTTTCTGCGTTTCATTTCTTCCCTGTTGGCTACTGCCAGTTTGGCAATTCACGAGCAGAGGGATGTGGTTGAGGCTTGCTCTGGTATGTGTTTCATTTGACGGCTTTCCTACCTAGTGCTTTTTAGCCACCAGTTATTAGAAAGTGGCCCCTAATAATGGACTTTCGGATAAGTTAAAGCCGGGAAAACTTCAGCGACTCTTGTATCGGCAGCCACATCCAAGACTTTTTTCTAGCTGTATTCATCGTAGTTCCGTTTTCCTTTGAAGGTATGAAGAGTGCCCTTTACGCTTCGAGGCATGTAGAGAAGAAACTTTTGCCACAAGGCTTATTGAAAACATTTCGGTAATTCAAGTCATAAGCGTAGGAGGCTGCAGCCCCCCCCCTAGCTGAGCAGAAATCCTTTTCACTAGGGTAAGCGTTTTGAAAGAACAGGAAATTAGGGCAGACAGTTTGCAGCTCCCCCCAACAAATATGACGTCCTCCTACGCCCATGATTCTAGCCTTGTGCAAATCTACCATCACGAGGCATTGCCAACAAAACAAAATGCTTAAGCCTTTCGAGCAAGTCCTTCCTTCCATTTCTCTAGTTAGTCTTCGTTCATGGGCTATACTTCTTCCACTTAATGCAAGAGACAGGAGTTCAGAAATACCCTTATGCGCAGACCGTTCCGATTTTTCGTGGATGTTTTCTTTTTCAGCGAAGTTAACTGTTAAGCGTCCGGTGGGTGTTACTATAAATTGTAGGCTAATAACACAACTAGCAAGAACAATTGAATTATAATCCCTTTTCATTTACACATACATCGGTCTTCTTGGCAAAAACAAAGGGGCCAATGGTTCGCGTTATTAGGGTCTGGATTCTAATAACAGATGTTGCGGAAGACTGGTTGAGCCTCCTCTCATCGTTTACCGGCGCTGTTGTAACTCAATGCGACTCAATGCATCCAAGCAACAGAAATGAAAAGATTTGGTTAAAATTATGACGAGACCAGAAAATGGGAAACAAACTGTTACTAGACTAATAACACCAATAACTCCGCAAGCCGCCACTGATAGTTTCCGTTACACTAGCTGTAACATCAGTGGACTCCTTCATAATTTTCTCGATTTCTCCAGCCGGAAGTGTTAATACCAATTTCTCGTTAATAGCGTGCTAATGACTGTAGTTTCTTCTATAGTGTACTCTGTATCGACGCGATTTTAATCAAAATCTTTTCATTAGCCAGTACTGGATCCGTATTTACCAAAATACCATCTGCATGGTTGTCATACTTCGTTATACTGGAACGAATGCCCCTTCTTGCAAAATTAAGTCCCACACCCTCATCTTCATTCGGCGGAGTAACTTGTGCTTCGTTCTCACCAACCATACTAATTGTAATACTTCGAATCAATTACTCTACCCCACGTTGTGCGCCATGTTATGATGTTTTGGGCCGAGTGTTGTTGGTCAGATTGGGAAAGGGAATACTAGACTATAGATAAGAAGGAAGCCACAACCCACGAGAGTACGCGTGTACTCGCATACTGTCATTTCCTTCAAAACACTACTGATAAATACAAAATAAGTATTTGCACAAAGTATCCTAATGCTGAAGAAGCATCAGGTCAAATTGAAAACCGACATGGATAGCTGAGATAAGATTTAATGTACTGAGCCATCCAATTTAAAAACATGCCGATGAGGACATATATTATGAATATACTGTTTTTCCTACTTTCCAAATTAGGCACTTTCTCACGTTCTAGATAGTGTGACTTCAAAAATATTTTCCTTCGCTCCGCTCGCTCATTCAAAAATTCAAAACCTCTCTTGCAACTTTTTATGCATTTAGAAGAAACTGGTTCTTACCAACAGGTAATTTATTTGGATACTTCCATTTGTATAATGTTTTATGACATTCGATGGTCAACGATGTTGTTTCAGCCATAGTACCCACCGTGGCTGTGATACAATCAATAGCATAGTTTTTGGTGAAGGAGGAGGGGGGACTAACAAGTTGTTGGCCACCCTTGCCAGGTGCCAGGAATAGCCAGGACGCCATTATTTAGTATCTTTTAAAAAATGAGTGTAAGAAAAGAGGCCCCCTTGCCTATCAATTTATCTCTACACCACTACCTGCAGCTCAACGTAAAAATTGAGAGTATGCATTCTTGCATACTCCAATGTATACAACAATGTATACGTTAGAGCAGCCTGTAAGTTTCATTCGTCCAATATGTGCTGAGAAGGCTTCCACCTCAAGCTATATTGGGCTATCTTTGTTACATATCTCTATATAAAACTCAAACATGCATTTTTAAATCCTACTAAAGCATCATTCTTTTATTTCTATCTCATCTTCCTATTAATGATCATTTAACTTAATTGCAGAAGTGATGAAGAACAGCAGAAACCAAGAGCACCAACTAGATAAATTTATTGGCGATGACAGGCTGAATCAATCAGAGGAGTAAAAGTATTTGGGAGTGATGATTTGACAGAGGAATTTGCAGGAGATGGAAATAAATGCCAGAATAGCTAAGTAAAATAGTAATACTGCACTACTATACCCATTATTGAAAGACGAATTCATTCCAAGAAAGAGTAAATTGATTATTTACCAAAGCATATTAAAACCAATTCTACTGTATGGAGCAGAGATTTGGTCTCTGACATCTAAGACTGAGTCGAGTCTCCAGGCTGCAGAAATGCGAGTACTGCGAACAATAGTCGGTGTGACACGGAGGGGCAGAATAAGAAACGCCACAATAAGAGAGAAACTCGGAGTTATACAACTATTGGAAGAGGTGGAAAGAATGAAATTGAGGTGGTATGGTCATATAATTAGAATGGATGAAGAGAGAAAACAAAAGATGTATTTGCAGTGGAAGCCTGATGCAAAAAGACCAGTTGGACCACCACGAAAAAGATGGATGGAAGGTATAAAAACTGCAATAGAGAGAAGAGGAAGATCTTTGACTGAACTGGAAGAGGATAGAAGCTATGAGGATAGGAAAAACTGGAGAAGATTTCTGAAGAATATGCCAGCTGACAGACAGTGACTGTCTACCAGGCGAATTGGTGAGAAAAAAGAATGCTGTGAACCATTTTGTAAAACCCTTTTCAACACGAGCATTGTTAATAGCTGTTTCGATATGAGCTCTGCGACTCTTACACACCTAGATTCAGCCTGCAACGGCCCCCAGGGAGTTTGAGTTTGAGAGTCCTGCTGTAAAGAAAGTGCATATTGAGCACGCAAGAAAAGGGAAGAGTTTGGGATTCCGATCAGAATTATTTCATTACTATACCATGTGCTGCCACGAACCATGATTTCCATAAAAGTATCAGTAAAGCAATGGATTTTAAGCGTCCTTATTTCTCAATGATCAAGTCAGAAGAAGTTTTTCATTTTACCGTGTTGCCATAAACAGCTGAAACTGACTGAGATGCAAGAATGTATACGTCTCAGTAGAGCTGTCCCAATTTATGATGGGAAGGATCTATTTGCCGTAAATCTGCATCAGAGAGTTAATAAAAGTGGAACATGTAGGCCTGGAGCTTGTCACTAGCACAATTTTCACAACTATACAAGCAGCATCGTTGGGAAACGCCCTTTTTTAGGACAGAAGGTATGCAACAAGTTTAGTAAACTTGCATTAGGAAACTGAACTTTATGATTTTAAACTGATTACCGGTGGAGTCCCCCCACCACCTATTCCACTGTCTACGAGCCTGCTCTAGATGAGTGATCTAAGCGAGAAAGCAAGAAGGAAATGTTTGTGGCTGGCACACAGTAATTATTCTTTAGCAAGCAGCGCAAAATAGCATGCATTGTAATCTTTTAACACTGTACAAAGTCTGCTAAGAGGAATTTAACTGATAAATTACAAAATTTGTTGAAAAAGGGTGGGATACACTCATAGAGTTAATATAACTAGAGCGCTGACTGACTAATCCCATTGTATACAAAACAGGGACCTGGCATGCAAATCCATAATGGCGCCCTAGTAAGGCAGAAAGTTTGTGTACACTAGACGCAAAAAGGAAATAAATCATGTTTCCGCTGCTTATTTCACGGATATTATAATAAATTATGGCTTTGGAGAGAGACTAAGAGCTTTTATTAGCCGCGGAATTAACCGTGGTAGCTCAAATATCGAACATTGTTGCTGCGTTGCTGTGGATACCTTACTAAATTTCCTCAAATGTTGAAGGTATTTGCGTTCTATACTTAAAACAAACCGTAATGAAAGTTAAAGAGTAGGGCTAAGAGTCATCTAGTAGCAAATACTTTTCAAATTAAAGAGCTTTTCAAAGTAGTAGCTGACTATGCCCTCTCAGGAATGAGTTTGAGGTCTGCAAGAACTTAAAATGTCTGTTTTATTTATCGGCCTATGTGCGATAGAAATAATAAAAACGTAAAGACATCTTCTCTCAATATTGCATATTATACAATACAATATCTGTCTCCTAGAAGGTGTACTTTGTCTTATAACTTGGTCTGTTTAAATTCTGCCGAGCCTGTGAGAAACGATTGTTAATACAATTCTGCAACACACTCTATCAATATTGTTCCGTGGCCATCTCGAAGACTTGAAACAAGAATATGGCTTTCAATGGAGCGTTGTGCCCGTAAAAGAATGAAGATTCTTTGTTTCAAAGAGAGCTTTCACTAGAACTGGAATAGTAATGTGTGATCTTTTGCCTGACTGCGCTACCATTTTGAATTTACATCGTTGACCCCTATCACGTGACGTAACGAGCTCTCTTGTCCTATTATCTCTATGGATACACTTATGCAAGTCTGGCTAGATCCATCTTTTTCTGATTCTGAATTTCCCTATTGTCACGAGAATAACAACTATGATTCAGCTACGAAAGATAGCTACTAAAGTCTTCCCCGCCATTGGCTGTGCTGCGTCAGCTCTATATATTTTCTTCTTCCAGACAACAGTCAATCTAATACTGTGGACGGGCAAGATCTTTCAGATGGGCAGGCAATCCCCGTGCTATTCCCGTGCTTATAGGTAAAGTAGATTATAAGAATTTTCTGTTATTTCTTTTGGTTTAGAAGCTGTGCACATCTCGAAATATCTTAGCACTACTTAGTATCCGAACAAAATGAATGCAAAAAGTTCTTGCGGTAAGTTCCAAATGCGCGTGTGGGTGTAACTAGTTGTGTTAGATATCTCACCGTGCAGTGGAAATAATAATTTGTATCATCATCCAACAGACAAAAGAAGCTTCGCATAATGAAAAAAATATCTGTCCAACAACTTGCTTCCATTTTCGGCATTTAATTGAATTATCTGCTTGTTTTGCCTTGCTATAATGTTGCATATAAGGGATCATTCACCCTTTACGTAATGCCTCTAGGAGGGAGGGAAGTCACTTTGATTTGTTGCGCTATTTTTTAATTTATGTGGAGAGCTATAGTACGGATCGTTACCGCAGGGGAAGGGCTCTCAAAACGGAAATGTAGCGCTAAGTAACGAGTAAATGACCCCAAAGGCTCTATAATACAGATGCAAGTGAACTTCCTATCCATTTGACAATTCAGAGCAAACTTCTAATGTTCACAGCTGATCGGTAAACAATATTAGATGTAAGATTTTTGTGTGTCTTCCCTTTCGCTTCATCTATTGAGTTATTTCAACTCCTGCTATATTTTGGCAGTTACCAAGACACGTAAATTTTCACCTATGCTTTTCTCTTAAAATCTGCAGAGCCAAAACTTCCCTTGCAGAGAGCGATTTCCCTAGTGGATAGAGCATGTCCTACATAGTTCCTCGTCAGGATTTAGCTGAGCACTTTCTTTGAAATTTGAAACTTTGGTTGCGTTAAACCTATAGGCCAATGTATTTGTCTTAGCCCAAATTTGCTCTCGTTCACTAACAAATATTTATGGTGGCCAAGCTGGGGAACATATCGGCAAAATATACCTTTTTCACTTGTTGCTCGGCAATATCGCCTAGTTATTTCAAAGTTTTCCATGCATTGAATAGCAAATTTCAAAGGTGAGGAAAAGGTAGACAGCTTCTCTGTTGTCTGCCTTCAATTGGTTACTGTGGTTATCAATAATTGTGATTACTAATAAAATTTATCATTAATGATTATGATTATTGATGCTTGTTCTAAACATTGAATATGATTGCCAATACCAATGGATATTTGTTTCTCACAATACATTTTATCACATTGATGCAGTAAGTGCATTTTGGCGTCTGCCATTCACTCTATGAAGATATGTTAAGCTTCAAACCAGAATGCAATGGCACAGCAAAATGTTTAAAAGCAAGTCTCGTGTTGTCCCCACATGGTACACCGAATACCGTCAGCACGCAAAATAGAAATGCATTCATCTATATGTGTTAGAAAAGTTGATAGTGCTAATCACTAACATAGATAGCTTTAGTTTCGTATTTCTGGNGCAAATTAATTGTAACTCTCTTCTTTGGAGCTTCGGTAGAAAACATTGTCGTACCTGCATCGTCAGTTGCCATGCTTCTTTGAATGGTGCCAGTAGCAAAGAGTTCAGGTCGTATTTCCTTTTTGGCAAGGATTTGTATCAACGTAGCTCCAAATAGTCCAAAGAAATTTACGTATCCAAGCGTAATCATCAAACCGGCTGTTGTAAGATTTGTTGAAAAGACATTGCTTCTATTTAGCTGGAAAACGTATAACAGAGGGACAAATATAGCCCAGAGGAAGCAGCTAATGTACATTGTGATGCTAATTCGAAATGACTCGTTGAAATTGGAGGGAAAACTTCGGGTTTTGTATCCGAAATATGTACACAAGAGCATTAATACAATACAAGGAACCAGGCTTGTAATTGTATGCATCGGATTTTGGCCACATATTACAGCGACTTTTTTGCCATCTTCTATCAGTTCTTGAAGAGCATTAGCTGGTTGTGATATCAACAGGAGTATCCCAAGTAAAAGGTTTGCTACAATCCCAGCACAGCACATAATTACCTGAGACCTCGTGCTCACATAGCTTGGATTCCTCAGCAGTTTCTTCGATGCTTGGAAAACACGATGTATTCGAACAGTTTTCAAGAGCAGTGGAATGTAGCAAGCACTTAAGCACTGACTCAAAATGATTTGCTGTACAGCGCAAACGATTGGAGATGGTTTAGCAAAAAATACAATCGATGTGGAGAAGCAAATAGCTATAGCGACCATCATAAGAAAGCTGAGCTCACGTCCTGTAGACTTGACAATTCGACTTCGTCTATACTTGACGCATATTCCCATCGTTCCAGCTGTGATGACAATTCCTAGAATAGCGCTACATTGAAGAAGCAAAATAGCCTCATTTTGAGATGAGATTGATACATAAGGCAATCTGAGACATTTTGACCTGGATGCATCAGGAACATGAAAGGCCAAACACTTAGTGCATGAGTTGTTTGCAACGATTTCATTTGCTTTGCATTTTTTGCATTCGTAGCAACATATGTTGTTATTTGCACCCCTATCTTCCACTTCATCTATGCCACACTTCATGTAACATGATGACGCAGCGTGCTTTCCCTGATTCCACGTGATGTTTTGGCGTAGCAATTGCAGTGTGCTTTTCTTATTGGAATCATTAAAATGCCAAATTCCAACTTTGCTATATGATGTTCCATCAAAGTTTAGTATCTGGAATTCAGGACTATTCGTAATTGACTTATAGAGCCCACAGTTGCCTTTCTTGATATATTTTGAGGCCTTAATCATTATGCGGCGTCCGCACCAAGTTGAGTAATGAGGCAGATATTTGGGAATACAATCTCGCATAGCCTCACTACTGTTTAAAGCACATGCAATACTTTCAACAGCTTTTATAACTGGCTTGATTAGCGCATGCTCAAGATCCACGATATCTTTTGTGAGTTTCTCCACTCCCGTGCAGTTTTTGTCATAGTTCTTTCTGTAAATGCCAAACCTTGACCTGTATATCTTCGGGATGTTGCATTGAAATGTTTCACTCCAAAATTCCCCAAACCATGAATAGTAGTTTGTGCTAAGTGTAAGATTGAGAAAATATTTTGTGAAGTCTTCATCATAGGTGTCAACATGTTGCAAGAGAAGAAGTCCTTTGGCAGTTGATTTTTGAAAAGTGATTTCATTTCTGCTAGCTCGTAATCTTGTTCCCGACAAGAAATTGAATCCGTGGACTTCACTATGCAATAGTCCTTGAATGGCAATTGGGTTGGCAAACAATACAACCACAGAAGCGTTGTTCGCTGCGTTCAGTTTTTGCACAGCTTCCTTTAAATCCTGGCTGCTGGGTGATATTGGAATCAATACAGTAACCCCAATGCAAATCTGTCTTTTTCCTGCTTTTTCTGTGAATCTCTCTACAGTTTCTTGATTTTCATTGTCAAGGGAACCAACAACTGAGATGTACTTCCATTCAAGTTCTGTCAATATGTCAAGAATTGCGTCAACTTCAAAGTTTTCAGCTGGAACAACACTGAATTTACTTGCATCACCCTTTGGACTTTCCATACTGAAGGGCAAGACATTGACAAATGGAGCACTTGTTTGTCTCTTCCTTGCTAACATATAAGGGGCCATCTGCCAACTGTATAATGCATTGACATATGGATAGAAAAAATGAGATGCATAGGGTGGGAATGATTCTTTGTTATCAATGACGTACGCAGTAGCTTTCGTGCTAAAAAGTTTATTTGATCTTTTCACCGAATACCGTAATGCTTCTGTTAACAAAACTCCATCTGCTATATTCACATATCTGAAGCTGCTATTTGTTGTCACCAGTCGAGAATCAATGTTAAAAAGTCCTACGATAATAGAGCTCCTCCCATTCTCGTCATAGACAGCTCTTTTATCCAAGAGACCTATTAATGGAAAAAAATTAGATATTGAAATATGCTTTGACATTTTTGGACACTTTCTATTGCCGTAACAGTGATGGTAAAATAGAGCACTGCAGGAAAGATTGAGCTCTCAAAAAACAATTTACATTCTCCTTCTGGCACATTGTTCTGTATTGTTTATCACGTTTAGATTTTCTCAGATTTTTATCAGCCAACAATACTATGATGAAAATTTTAATGAAGCCATATAGAAGAATATCTAAGCCTTAGAAGGGATTTGTCATGATTTTCTGCATTTGCGATCCAAAATCAATTAACATATTTATAGAGCATCATAATTCTAACGGAAACGTATCGATTCGTACCTTCTTCAGTGAAGCTGTGTGCAGCTTGAGCAGCAACCAAGATGAGAATCAGGAAAGAAATTGTATCTTCAAATAGCATTCTGGCAACCACTAAAGTTTTCAGTTAAAGATGACACATCCAACCTTCTACTCCACTTCAACCAACTACATTTTTCTCAAATACATCCACTTTCTAACCTGCAATTTTTTGGTTGTTGAATATTTCACAAAAGAACTGCTTTTCTAAATTAAAGGCTTCTTTCAATTTGGCCGAAACGACAAACATCTTTTGGAAGAGCAAAGCATCCGGAGCAATCTTTATTATAGCAATAGCAATCCTTATTTAAACGAAATACTGAATATGCACTATAGACCACTTCTTGTTTTCGCTAATGAAGATACCTACTTGTTTTCTTAAAGCAGGTGATAAAACTTACTTCGATTTTTAATTGTAAACTGCAGCATGTGCTGCAGTATCATTTGTGTGCTAACTTATTGATGCAGCTGTGTTGAAATAAAAATTTTTAATTCCATTGCCAATAACGATGTCAATGTTAACTGCTAAGAAACACAACAAAAATGCGGATCACTTACTGAGAAAATTGTGACAAAACCAGTAGTTGCACACGCTGATAGCAAAACTGCTTCGTTCATAAACTAAAACGTAGACTAAGGTACTTCACCTTTCATAGGCGCAAACTAGGAGTTGTAATAGGATTCACTCATCCAATAATTTCAGCTACCTGTCCCAGACTATTTACTCCTGACAAAATTCGGTCCCCATAAGGCTTTGAACTTATTCTAAAAGCACTATTAGCATAAAGCGTGAAGCTCATACTTGTTCTACAATTGAGATTCAAATAAGCAAAAGTTCTAATCTTGCTGAGCCTTGCTTTATTCCTTAGTAACTCTTATGTTTCAGCTTGATGAGCAGTACTGTTGATCAAATCTTCCCAAGAAACCACGTGCCGGGAATTTAACGGAAAATACCATTAGGCACAATTTTGGACGATGAAAAGTAACCTTTCTTTAACAATAGAAAAGTGGGGATCCCAAGACCTTTTAGACCCCATCACCACCACCTTGAGATCATCTAAAACTTTGTTAGTGGGTGCCTGGTCATCATTTACTAGGATGATGCAAATAGTCCCTTTACAACAGTCTCGGTTCCGTCTAGCAGACACCCCGACCCAAAACAAAGTTCAATGTGCGCTCCTGTCACTGTTATTGCGCAGACTGAACTGCACAGAAAACATAACTCACAGAGCTGTCACAAATGGGAATGAAACGTCACACTCCTCCCCATCCTTCGAAAAACTCTTTCGGCAAATTTTGCTTCTTATCGGTAAATTGCAAGTTTTCATTGGAAAATTCTGTAACTTGTAGGCGCAATTCCAGCCTGTCTTGGTTCATTTGACATGACAAAGTAGGTACTAACTTTCATTTTTCAATATCAGTGGCTTCGAACAGTTTATCGGCACATCCTACGATTTCTAGACAAGCTTTGCAACTGTTCGGTAATTTTGCTCCTAGCTGGCACCATACCAAAGCTTAGAAGTGCATTGATGGCAACTTTGTGTAGCACTATAACAGTTTTTTTTGTATTGATAAATACTTAAAATGTGCAATTATTTAAGCAGTTGAAGTTGTTTTTTGGCATCATGAGCTTTCAACACAAACGCATTATCTCTTTTATTTACAATAGTTATTGATTGCAAGCCACAAGCAATTTCTCGTTGTTGTCTTGTTCAAATAACTCATTAAAAGTAAAGAGATGAACAAAAATATTGCTACTTCTTCAAGCCTTTCCACTACTTTTGTGTTGTAGAAAAGGCTTTGGTTACATTTATAACCAAAGTAAAAGGCGTGGTTTTCAAAAATTTCTTAGAACTCGGCCCCCTAAATCCGTCTGTTTCCTCATTACCCTAATTACACGCCCCTTCCTGTCAGCAACACATTTCAGTTCATGTCTCTCCAGGGCACTGATGGCTGCCATACATACCATAAATGACCAAATGGGAAATGCGAGAAACCGAATACGATAAATCTTCAGATCCCAAGCATAAGACTAAGAACTATAAAAAGCCTGTCATTACTGAGCTTAAAGACTGGAATAACACATCTTAAGATATACGGAGTTTCCAACAAAAAAATACCTTCAAAAAGGCAACTTAAATTGTATATGACGAGCAAGACATAAACAAACACGACTCCCTGGAAGAGCAGCTCCCCACCCAGTATGTCATTGATCTTTCTTCTATTTGAATGGCTATTTTTTGTATATATAACTTAATTCGTAGATTTTTCTTTGATACAAATTATACTGAAGGGTTTTGTCTACAAAGCTTATGATTATAAATATGAATAATATGAATATGAAAAACTTCCCGGGAACTTATTCAAAATTAAGCTTTCGATCCGGAGTAGCTATTCAAGTAGGGGGCGGCTATTTGCCAGGTGCGCTTAAAAGGTGGGCTCTCTATTATTCAGATTTTGCCAAAAAATCAATTTTTTAAATTTACCTGAAGATCATTCTACTGTTTAGTTAAAGTATCTTAAAAAGCCTTGGCGAAACCAGCGCAACATTTCTCAAACCAAATCCCAACATTGCTGGACATTTGTTGGGCATTGTCGGTTGTGGAGATGGCCAAACCAGCACAATATTAGTACCCAACAATTAGATGTTAGAAACTGCAATATCAACAAACTGAAGCTTTCATTGGTGATTGCAGAATGCGACGAGAACAGTGTGTTTATGTCTAATATTATACGTTTTAATATATTTAGTTGCGGGCAGTGGCGGATTCGGACATTCACAACATTCGCAAATGCGAATGTCAGATTTTTATAGATGAATTTATCATGTGAGATTTTGAGACATTATAAGAAAGTCGATAGAATAGGTATACCTTGTTGCGAAATTATTCAATTATTGGCTTTTCAATTCAGGATTTTTCTCTTTGTCCTACAATCAGTTTAATTTGTGTTCCCTCCTCTGCGAAGTAGATTCACTTTCCTAAGTCAGAAGCCCTTATCGGAATCTAAGCAGTTGTAAATGTTTGAGGTTCGGCCACCAAGCACTTGCGAAGTTCCTTCGCATCTTGCGACTGTACACCGCAATGTCCACTTCAGAAGTCTATTGATTTTGTATGGGAAAAAATTTGTTTGCGAATCTTGGTCCCCGGGGCTGCAATAGTAGGCATGCGGCCTCACAGCGTAGTAGGGTTCCATTATGCAGTTGACTCAACTGATGTGATGTATCAAGTAAGGAGAAACCCATGGCACTGCGGGTTTGAGTAATCTTACGAATGCCACATGGGAAGAGGTGCCGGGGCTTGTACTGCTTTTACCTCTTACAAATCGGCCATAGGAACACTGTCTTCACGTGATTGCCTGTCAACTTGATTGCCTCGTTCTAAACTCGATCTTCGTTGGTCCTGAAGAAAGTTGTTGCAGATGAATATTTTGACGGAAGCATAAATTTTATTGGCTTTGGAAGACTTGGGTAGGATGCATGCGTTCTACGAGCTGAGAAAGCAACAGTTTTTGGATGGCCCACTTACAAGAATGGGCGAAATTACTTATTCTAATTGTGAATTGGATGATGTAGCGAAGAATATTCTCCCAATCAATCGTTTAGACGTCGCAAAAGGGGGAGAAAGTCATCCCAACAAGGTATCAATAGATTCTTCATTGAATAATACAGTGTTTCGTAATGCATGTTGTTGATGGAGGTATTCATTGTTGGTGAGATTCCGCTGATATCGATCCACTTCCAGCTTCCCTTTAGTGTTCGTTCAGTTTCCGCTGAGTCTAGTCTTGGCTTTCGGTTGTTGTCATTTGGTTTGTCGTACAGGTATGCCGAAGATCCTGCAACTGTTGGCTCTCTGTCAGAAGAATTGTTGTTGTAAGAAAGAGCACATGCACTTTCCAGCGTGATTTAATGCTGCTAAGACTCAAAGCCTCCTCTTTGAAAACGGTCTAGTTGAAGGGGTTTTGGGTGTCTAAGATAGAAATTAGCATCTTACGCACGTATACTTTTTCAATACTCATACTCATTATCCAGTTTTTTATATAGATCTATAGAGACTACCTGTGTGGGAAGTGAGCATAATTTTTTGGGAGCATTGGTTCGCCATTTTGTCGGAAAACTTTCCAATAAACATAGCTGCGCTTGAAACAGAATCTCGCTTTGTATACATGTAAATTTCCAAGTCACTACTTTGCTTGTCAGGTGTGATATAATATTTTAAGAGAATGCCTCTTGGGGCATCGAGCATAAATGTTTGGGGGCTCTAGTTGCCCACTTTATCGGCTATCGGCATGATGCAATGCTGATAACTATACTCTACGTCAGTGTTTCTCAAAAAGTGGGGCGCGCCCCTCATGACCCCGAGAAACAGCTACACATATACAATTTTTACAGACAATGGTCTTATTTATAGCGACTGGGGGTACGAAATATTTTCTCTTTCTATAGGGGGCCTTGCAAAACATAATTATATTTTGCTATCCTTGCTTCATCCATTCATTCCAAGTCTTATGCCTTCCAATGCATTGAAGCGATTTGCATTAAGATTGAATATGGGTGTGGTGAATTGGGCGTGGTCATTTGTTAATTGAGATGTTGCAAAAGTCTGAAACCACTCTGGATTCGCACCTGTTTGCGACTGAAGAGCTACTTCTCTCTATCATTATTAAATGAAATGACAAAGGAATGATTGAAATTTCGGGTGATAGCGCAGAAAATAGTGAAATATAGGCACGATAGGCACAGCAAAACCAGTAAATAGACCAAGAGGAGAAATGAAAGGAAGCTATTTAATAGAATTTCAATGGTTTTCATTTGATGTTTGGTTTACAACTTTTAAAAATCGCACCATTAACTTCCCTTCACCCAAGAAAATGAATTCAAACCGTGAAGGGATTTTACCATTGCGCTTGTGCGAACGTGATTTTTTAAGGTAGAGTGGCCAAAACATTCCAACATCATCCAAAACATCCAACAGCTCCAGCATTTTTGACCAAAGTCAAACATTGCCCAGCATCATCCAACAATATCCAACATCACCCAAGAATGCTCAACATGAGTGGCCAATCCATTGTAACACTTATAGCCAACATTGTTGGCATTTGTTGGGCAAAAATGTTGGGCTGGTTTTGCCAGGGCTTAACCGATTCTCTTTGATTGACATAAATTTTTGTGAATGAACTTGAAATTTACATTCCTGTGCTTCTTCAGTCATATTCACTACCCCCGTGCTGCCAATGAAACAGCTGTAGAATTCACTTCAAGGTTTGAACTGAAAATTAGCTGGAATTCGCTTAAATGATAGTTGTTGAGTCTTGCTTTTCAGCTTTACGCATGCTCATCCTACTAACCAAGGGCTGTTACTAATGTGTAGTGA
>OLMO02000262.1:10337759-10351774 GCA_900291935.2 Cassiopea xamachana | reverse complement strand
TCAAATCCAAAGGCATTTACTCATTATATCGAACACATAAAAGTCGATGCTGCTAAGGATTCACTGCAGTTCTGCTATTCTCAAAGGTCAAATATTAAGTTTGACGTTTTTTTACTATGATTTGAAAGAAAGATCTAAATGATTAAACAGCAGGTCATTTCACATTTTTTCGAGCAAATGACAGCCAGCAGGATTAATATTAATATGATTAGATTTTACTTTACAATGAAATTCTTATTTTTAGAGTTTAATGATACATCCGTTTCTTAAAGTTTGAAAAATTAATTTCAATATCACTTTAAACTGACTAAGCACATTGTAACGAGAACCGCTGTTTGACGCCTACTAATTTCAAAATACATATTTTATTGCAAAAGGTAATTTCTATAAATAAACGCAAAAATTCATAAATTTATGGAAATGACACTTTTATAATACTCTCGCTTAGCTTCATGCGGCTACATGCACGCAAGAGCTTCAATTTTTGTGCCTCCTCATTTTTATCAGCCTTTTGAAGGATAGCGTCTTTTTGCAATTAATTATGGAAAGCGAAAGACAGCAATGAGAGCCATTCTAGACAGGGATCTAATGCGATAGAAACCATCATAATTGATACAACCAAGCTTTTTTGCATTCATCAAAAACTTTTGAGACCCATTCTGACATCCTTCATCGGCAATAGATATAGCAAGGCACAAGCTTTGTATATATTTTGCAACACAACAGTTTTTGATATGCCTATTTTAAAGATAAGTTGGAATAGATTTCCTCAACTTTTTCGTCATAAGACATCATTCATCGGCTCTATCATAATTATTTTC
Organism: Cassiopea xamachana; assembly: GCA_900291935.2. Lineage (NCBI taxonomy): Eukaryota > Metazoa > Cnidaria > Scyphozoa > Rhizostomeae > Cassiopeidae > Cassiopea > Cassiopea xamachana. Next base: position 10,350,953 of record OLMO02000262.1, on the reverse strand, counting down.
ATTGAATGTAAGACAATTGGAGTAAAGAAATCAGATTTATGAAAAGCCCTTTGGCGACTCAGAAAGGCCTATCTGAAAGAACTTTCCTAAATTGCCAATATCATTTGCAGTAGCCTCGATAATTGATAGTCTTATGCATCCCTTTTACATAACCAACCCATACTACTGTTGCTATCTTGTGATAAAAGTTTAATGTTCCTGTTACAGTTGATTTTATACTATGAAAATTGGAGACTCTGTTGTTGAGAATCAAATCGACTGTATAGTGTTCATCATTATTCAGCATGGTATTGTCAAGAATATTGGCAAATTATGCTTAGAATGCAACGGTGAACAGCTCTATCCACTCCTTTTGTATACAGAACTCGTGCAGGATTTTCATAAGCAAATTCAAGGAGTTTTCAAGAACTATTCAAGGACTAAAAGAATAATTTTAAAGGTGAATCCAGTGTAGCCATTTATAACGCATCCGTGAATACACAGTAATCGGAAAATTACAAAATAAGACATTTTCTGGCATATCAAGAACTTTCTTGTACGCAGAGACGTCACGAGAACGTTTTTGTTGAGGGGTGTAAGGTGAAATTTACCTTAAATTACTTCGTTAAGCTGTTTTATTGTCACCGATCACAACTGTTTCCTTTGGCTAGCATGGTTATCACATATTTTCCATGTGATAGACATTCTCTCATAACCAGTGTCAATCATAGGGTTCACCGTCTTAAAACTATAGATTTCTGATGATTAAAACAAGTGAAGATTTTGTCGACCAGCGTTATACTTCGCATTTTTTATTGGTGTGAAAGAAGTAGAAAGTAATGCCCGTCGCATATGAAAAACATAAAGGTGGAGCATCAGATTTAGAGGAAAAGGGTCGATTGCTAAGCTGTCAAAGGAACCACCCAGATTTCGCTATTCCATAAAGGGTACAGTGGTAAAGTCCAATACGGTCGTAGTGCCTCGGAGCTCTTTCACTGCCTGATAATCTGGATAAACCACCTTGAAATAGGGATGATCGCCTTTTCATCTGTCAAGAGCTAATGTTCAATGTAGGAAAGTGGGTCCTATACTCTACACTGTTGTTTACTGTTGGTAAATGCGAAGGTAGCCTATTCATTGGGATAAATTTGTCCCTGGGTTCAGAAATCTGGCCAAAATATTGGCACGTATGTCAATTATAAGAATATCCGTTTAATACCCGTGAGATTGTATTCCCAAATGCAAATATCCACAAAACATTAAGAAATTTCAAGGAGTGTGACCAATTCTCAAGAAAAATTCTCATTTTCAAGGAGTTTCAAGTGCCCTTGATATGAAATTTTAAATTCAAGTACATTTCAAGGAGTTCAAGGACCTGCACGAGCCCTGTGTATAGTGGAAAAAACAAATTTTCAGGCCTTAACGTATAGGAAGCAAGTATGGTTAAAGTGAAATTGCACCGAGAGAGGCTCACAGCAAATACGCCACATTTATAGGCAATTCTTTAAGTACCAAAATTGTTTTCATTACGTTAAGGCCGGTTTCCAACGAATGCACCGATTCGGTCGAGGCGGCCCGAGTTGGTGCATGCGTGGTAGGTTCAAATGTGGATTCCCTCTCGGCTACCCTGGGACAAATCGGCTACTTGACAATTTCAAATGGTTTGAACATTTCCATCGACTGATAATCCCCTGACCAATCAAATTTGATTCGGGCCGCATCGGCTGAACCGGCATATTCATTCAAGTGGAAGCCGGCCTTAAGTCAGTTGAATCTGTTGTCCTAGGAGTCCAGTAGGCACGAATAACTTAACACAAAGACTTTACACTTCAATGTTCATTATATTGCATAAATATTAAATTATGGTAGCAAATACATTAACAGTATTATACCTGCTTCAATCTAAAATCAATTCAATTTGCTAAAATGAACAGCTAAAGTTAACAGTGAATGAAGTACCGAAGTGATGAGCTCATATAAATTATTTTAGGAATTTTCAAATCTTAATCACATGCACAGAAAAAGCTCCATAAAATTTTCATTGTACTAACAATGTTAGTCGAATAGTGAAAATATGGTATGAGATATGATCAATCGATGACAGAAGATTTGTTGTACAAACCATTGCGTACTTCGCCTGGCTCACTACTGTCAGAAGCCAAAAATACTGATGGGAATCAGGCCAGGATTTAGCTACCTATCTTGAAAATGTCCTATATTTTTCATATTCAGGTGAAATCACACTTCGGCACTCCCATTAAAGCTAAAGACTTCTCCTAAAGATAACATATTATTGCTTCAACAAAGTAATTTCATTGCAATGATTGTTCAATGCTCTTAGAACATCCGGCTTCCACTAAATCTAAAAATCCTCGTATTGTGAGTTAGAAAAGAGGAAATCAGTACTACAATACTCATGTGAATTCACTGGATTCATAAGCAAAATGCAAAAACTGAAGGTGTATAGAAATTGATGCAGTAGAAAGCAGATAAGTAAACAAATTAAAAGAAGTACATCAACTCTAACATGTGCCTTGAACTAACTTGAAATTTTATGGAAGAAAAGGGATTGGGCATGGAATATAAAAGCTTCTAATAGTCTTCTTTAAGGTTAATAATTTTAGGACGCTACTGAGGAGAGCCATTCAAGTTCACTGGATTCATAAGCAAAAAGCAAAAACTGAAGGTGTATAGCACAATGATAATAGTGACAAAAAGTTCTTCATCAAAGGGATTGCTTTGAAGCAAAAAAAATACTGATATCAATAATGGCTTTCTTCATAATAAAATCGTGGTTGGCATTTATTTTATTATGTGTGTGGAGGAATCTACATCCACAAGAGATAAAAGAGAAAATCATTTTGTAAATAAAGCTCTAGCTCTGGAGAGCACAAAGCTGGGTATAAAGTTTATGGGATTTCTCTCATTAATATACGATTTGCAAATACGCTTTTGCTTTTCAATTTTTCATGAAAATTTGTGAAAAATGAATCACCTATAGTTAAAAAATAGGTATCGAGGGAACGGAAATGGCAGTTATCTTGAGAAAGCAATAAATATGGACGAAATATACTCAATCAAACATATAGCTAGTGAATAAAATATATTTCCTTTACCAGACGATATAAATAAGCAAATGATGTAAGACAAAAGCATACATATATGCAAAAATATTTTATTTTTAAATGATAATAATTCATACAAGGCGATCATAATACAAAACTAATAAAGTAAATTCAATGAAAGTCAAATATGCTCAATTCACCATTTAAGCTTTAATGCAATCTGTCGTATCCATCTTTATGATATGATACAGACATGCTCGTCGTCTCCTGTAGAAAAGAAGTTTTACAAAGATTAAGTGTCATTCACACCTATTGGCCCCCAGTGTCATATTAAAGATCACGATGCAAAACAAGGTTCATTGGATTAGTGGGATTAGATAATACTGAGTTAATACCGCTACACATGTAGAAATCCGCACAGTCATGTAAACTGCAGAGTGCGAACGCACAAATACAGTATTGTACCAACAATGTCACAAATAAATAAGACTTTAAAAATATGATTGGTCGTCCAACTTTGAACTGCAACAGCATCAATTATTTTGATTGTGATAATTTATCTTCTAAGGAATTTATTGGGCAACTTCAAAAGAATTTCTAGAATGCTATAGCTTCTGTTTTTACAGATTTGCAATCAATTTTATGACAACTGTAGGTGATGAATGTTGAATAGAAATACCTCGAGTGCTCTGCCTTTGGTTTCAATTGGAAGAAGAACGGCCGCAACGCAGCAGAAAATCAACATTACAGCATAACAGCCAACCGTTGCATATAATGAGGTTTTAAGGAGTACCTAGAAACATGATAGAAAGTGAACAAATCGAGAAAAATAAGAAGTTAAACAAATTAGTCAAATGAGGAGAAAGCTGAGAATATAAAACAGATGGAGCTACGACTTCATGATTGTGGTCAACTTTAGTTGATAAATTATAAAGTCATAAACAGTGGTTAATATGACAAAAAGCAATCAAAATATATCTTGGAAACCAAGAAAACGTTCCAAAAAATTTAGAAGCTTTGAAATCAACCTCTAATTACTTAAGATTAATGCAAGCAAAAAATTGCATTACATTCTAAAAATTTGGCTGAATTTCACTAAAAAGCAAACAAATTTCCACAAGTGGACGGTATTGCTTTCAGAAATAATGCAGATTTAAAAAATCTTACTGCAGCATACCTGTGCAACAAATGGGGTCAGCATAGCTCCAATCCTAGCAAAAGCACTAGAAGTCCCTAGTCCAAGAGCTCTGACATTTGTTGGGAATACCTAGGGTAAAATCAAACAATTTTTGCTTCCATAAAACATGATAATTTGATTGGAAACATATGAGATGGGCAAAAGTCCAGTCCTGTAGCATTGGGGCTGAATTAGGCTCTGGTTAGGGCCATATCTGGCCCCGGCTGGTGACCCCTGCTCTATACGAGTATTTCTTGGTCATGATTATGACTATTTTACTGCCTTTTGAGTATTCCACTGTCTATTCCACTGCATACATTACCTATTTCAGGGTTCGTATTGTTGTGCGAAGATAAAACTTAAGTTTTTAAGTACCAAAAAAAAAATGTTTTTAAGGAGTATTTTGTGTGTTTCCATAACAAAACTCATGTCATTTCCTAACTGAACCTTTCGCTAAGAATCCTCTCCCTCGAGAATTGATTGTATATAAGAAGTACTTAACCAAAATGCATCAATTTAAGGAGTTTAAAGCGCCCTTAAAACGCAAATTAGCATTAAGGAGATTAAGGAGTAGCACGCCCCTGTATTTTCCGCGTTCCTTCGACCCTTCTTCTTATAAGACAGCGTCCATATTCGGATGCTGGGCATCTATGATCTTCTGGCCTACTATTAGTATATCCCCCCCCAAACTCCGATCACAGATTATTAGCTAACGAACTGCATTGTTTTTGCCTTTTGTCTAACTTTCACATTGATTATATCATACTGCACCATGTTGCATTGGTCTCATCTCCATTGCCATTCGTTGCTGGGATTACCTTTTATTCCTAAATCTATATTGCTGCTACACATGATAAATGATGTCAAAATTTGAGTTCAAATAGTTACGTAGCTATTGAGAACCCATCTCAAACAGCTTTTTATCCCTTTGGATAAGTTATTTCATGTTCACGTCAAACATTCCACCAATGATAGCACTTATATGAAGAGCACATAAGTGACACTGAGATGCTACTTCATTCGCTTTAGAGAAAAATAACTCAAAAACTACTAAATAACAGTTGATCAGCATGAAATTCTCTTTCGAATGGTGCATATGATAACATTAAAAGGTCAGAATTTTCAATGGCCCCATGGAGAAGTACCAGACCACAGCAATGTGTACCAAAGATTTTCTGACCCCAGGGTAGCCCTTCTAACACGTTCAAGTGGTTACACGTTCAATACGTTCAACACGTTCAACTAGGGACCAGACAATATTACGCTAGTCTCCATATATTATCCTAACAGATTTCATTGGTGTGACGTCACAGAAATGATATGTTTAGAATATTTGAATTTTGGCTTTACATTCTGAGAAAGCACTTATGAATGGCTACTATTGACAAATTCCAGCTCGATCAGAAAAATAATGACCGAGATATATGTAATTGAATGCTGACATGGCCCCTATCAAATACAATGATTTCTATAGCAAGTTTTCGATCGTCAAATGGTCCAATTTCATCCCATTTTGACAATATTCGCGTGATATTGTTAACACATGGTTATTTTATGGTACTCTCTCACTCCATGCGGCCAAAATATAAACGACCTAAAAATAGATTTGTATGAATGACATCATCACTAATGAACTCTATTTGTACAGGATTTCCACAGCGTGGTTTCATTAGCTACTAGCATTATTAATTGCCATCAATGAACATAAGTCCTAAAGCTTGCATTCACAGCAAGCACTGCAAGCACATACAAGAACTTATTATGATACTTCAGATACAGTTATGTATTGAAACCAGGATTGCCACTAACATTTCTGTAGAAAATTCCTTGATATTTACTGATACTTCAGTCAAATGCTATTAATTTTTCTCTGACTTTCCCTCGTATTCTTACAATGTTTAATTAGGGTTTTATCGTTCTTTGGACAGATATGGGGTTTGGGAGAGTCTTGGTCCTATGTTTGGCCATTCAAATTTCTGGTTTCATAAAACACAGAGCTGCGTTTCCTGAGTACTGCAAAAAACACTACAATATACAAAAAGTAAAATTTGGCAATTGTCTCACTCAACTGGTTATGTGATTGAGAATGAGGACAAAACTGATTCTTTTATGAACTTATGCCATTTTCATGAAATATATGCTATTTTATGACATGATCTCATAATATTTATGCTATGCTATGCTATCCTACCATTTTAGCTTCATACTATTGTATGCTAACTAATTCGTGCAATTATCCAGTTGCTGATCTAGAATAAATCATAGGGGAGGGCCATCTGGCATCAAAGATGGGTGTGCATCAAGAAATTTTTGTAAGCTACACCCCTTAAGCTTTGAGGAAGTTCTGGGGAGCTCTTATTGTTGTCACAGAGCTATCATTCTTGCTTTTCAGGAGCCAATAATAAAGGCCTGTTGGTAACTGAAAAGTACAGGTCTGTGGGTGAGAACCTGTAATCCAGACGGAACAACGGGGCTGGGGCTATGCTCCTTCGAAAAACGTTTAAGACTGCGCCCTTAACTTTGTCTTAGAATGTATCTCTAAGTAAAGGAACCTTGCGATGACTGACTTGAAACTCTCATAGTTTTTGGTAGATTTCTACAAAACTGCGTGCTTGGAGGAAAGTATCTTTAAAAGACTATCTTCAATATTAACTTTCGTGCTAACTATGGTGTTTGAGTCACAATGGATACGATAAACAGTTGAAATTCTTTACAGTGCTAAATTTTTTATCTTGAAATATTTCTGGTTGGGGCGCATGGACCTAAGGCCCTTCTCTGAATCCGCCACTGGTTATATTAAAAGCAACATGATCATCCTTCAAGTCTGTAGCTACCAAAAGGTGAAATGAGATGCTAATGTGAATATGAGAATGTTAAATATCATTTAGCCCTAAGTATGGTTTTGCTGTTGCTACTCTGCCAGAATTCCGTCAAGTAAAAATAAAGAGAAAAATATTTCTGTAATCGAAATATTTATGAAGTTTTATGCTATATTTTACTCAGTCACACTATTTTACAAATCTAAGAAAATGCATGCCAAACCTTAACTTTTATGTCTTTCTTTCATTTTATGCCATCTAGGAGGCCTGTTAAACTTAAAACTTACCTGATTTTCCCTGATTTTTGAAAAATCTTTCTTTTCCCCTCATTTTCCCTGATTAAAAATGAAATTCCCTGATTATCCCTGAATTCCCTGATTTGGTAGCAACCTATTGAAACTCTAGTTTCTTTGTTCAAATCAGATCCTCAGGGAGCAACAATAAGTAGTAAATTAGCTATGCCAAAGAAACCATACAGAACAACATTTTTGAGGACAATCTTGTTTAATAAAAAATTCGCTCTTTAAAACTGATGAATCCAAAGATCCAACAGCATTTGGAAAAACAATTAACACACCACATGATATTTCGGTCTTAAAATGAACTAGTAACATAGTCTTACTTCAGGAGTGTATACATATGCAGCTTGAAAGGCTCCAGTAACAAATGCTCTTACTCCAAACATAAATACCACCTCTGCAGTTCTAAAATGATACATCTTAGTAAAAGTACAGCTACGAATATGTGAACAACTATTCACACAGCATTTAGATTAAACTCTCTGAAACTACATCTAGCTTAAGGGGTCTAGCAAGACAATAATGCAAAACAGATCATCTGCTTTTACCAAAGAGCTACAATTTCAGATTAGGTCGTCCTGTATTTGAAAAGATAGATAAAGTAGTGGGAAATGGTTGGAATTTCTGATTGATGCATGGAATGTTACTACCTAATAAGAAGATTAACTACGCATTTCATATATTTTTGCGCTGAAATTTGAAGCCTTAAAATCGACAACTACCAAAAAGGTAAGACTTTGATATATCTGTAGACAATATTCAAATTGAAGTAGGAAACAGTGAGTGCAAAAAATCTACATACCTGTTTATACAGATGAGTAGCATCAGAAAAAAGACAGCTGAGGCTAGGAATTCAAAGGCAAGCGTCTTTTTTCGGCCGATTAGTTCAATGATTGGAAGTGTCAGGAGAATACCTTCAATCAAAATTATTCTTATTCAACAATAATAGCAAACACAATCTAAATTTCTTCACTTCTATTTCATGAAACAACTAACTCTAGTAATTATAAAGCAAAATTAATTGATATTTCCTCTCGTTGTGCAAACATAAAATAAAATGCCACAAAGTTTGCATTATCTTTGAAAATTTATAGAAAATAGAGACTTCGTTGAAAGGCACCATGAAAAATAAAATGCACTCCTGATAACTCGAACTTTTGATAACTCGAACCCTCGATAATTACAACAGTGGATAACTCGAACCATTTTCGTCGTGCCTCAAGGGCTTGAGTTATCGCGAGTCTATTTTGCATTGATATAACATATAACGATATTCTGTTTTGCATTGATATAATACATAACGACATTATAAAAAGAAATATCAAAGACTGGCTCAGAACCATTCGTGTGCACTTTAACTTACATAATAGCTACCAAGAAATGATTCAATCTAATAACAATGAATCACAAGGTTAAAAAAAATTCAGCTTAAATAGTTTTATGTTTATGTTCTTCTGTATTGCATTGTAGGTAGCTCCTATATTGTTCTTCAAATAAATTCCTTTTTGCAGCGAATTGTCTTAAATCTACGCTCCCTTACTTTCTGAAGCAGTTTCAATTTCATATCCACTTATTTCTTTTCTTTGGGTAAACTACTTTCAGGTGCCTAATAAGCCTCCCCCTCCCCACTTACTAAATTTCAGATTTTTTCCGACCCCTACAGACCTTTCCAGGACCTCCCGTTTATTAATTTTAAAGGAAATGACCATTTTAACTAACTCCTCATTTTACATCCTTTCTTTGCTAGCATTATTCACTCCCACTATTCAAAGCAAAATAACGTGCTTCTGCATTTATTTTAGTTTTATCCTTTATGACAACTTGCATTTGTTCTTTCCGTCGCTATATAATAATTCTAATTTGTTTCTTAAATTCTGAGCCCTCCCCATTTATTTTGACCTCCCGATTACTAAATTTTGGACATTTTTCCGCTACTTTTCCGATTTCTTAGTACCCCTTGCTTATTTGGCACTTGAGCGTATGTAAAGAATATTTTCAGTACACTTTATAGATGCTTCTCATGCAACCGACATTTTATTCCCAGTAATTCTAGGGATATTTCACAAGCAGCCGCTACTATATTGTCTGACCTGATTGCTAACTGATCAGCGCTACAAGACAAAAACTAATACCCGATAGCCAAACTCTTCAATTACAAAATTACCAAGCAGCATAACATGGAAGCACAGAACATTCTTAAAAAGGGAAAGAAGCACAGTTTTTAACGGGTACTCTCAAATACAAAAAGTGGCGCAAACGTAAATTTCAATAAGGCACCTCACTTGAAGTTTTGCAAAGTCAATGAGCATACACCATTTGAAAATTGTGGAACATCTAAGCGCTTAATACTACTTTTAGGATAAAAGGCTTCAACCCATGTAAACTTATAGCCTTGAAATCAATAAATCCCCTGGAGGGCTTAATAGAGAAATGCGCTCAAGAGAGGGCTTATTGGAGAGGGGAGCTTATAAGAGAGGGAGCTTAATAAATTTCCTGAAAAATTTCAATAATAAACTAAATATTTGCTGTTTGAAAATAGAGAACAATATTCATATTGCTTAGTTTACACATCATTAGTTCACAGCAAACAAACAATTAAAAATTGTGTATTTATACAAAAGTTTTTATCCGCGGTAAGTCAATGAATGACATTGATTCTTGACAGGTTGAAAATTATTGCTCACGGAGCGTAACTAAGCTTAGTTTGTTTACTTCTATGAAGCTTACTTACGCTAAATAGTATTTAATATATTTTCTAGGGAGGCTTTATATATTTATTGGTCAAGAAAGGGGGGCTTACTGGAGAGAGGGGGCTTAAAAGACATTACGGTATTGTGGTCTTTAAGGCCCGCTATGTTGCGCAATGTGGCTTTACGCCATGTAAATGAAGTTGAATTACAATGTGTCAGCTTATGCAGAATAATTCTCTAATCGACTACATCTTCACATAGACGGTGGAAGCATCATCAAAGCCGAAGGAGATGATGCTGGTACTTCTATAAACCTAAGTTAAATTAGAAAATGGACTATCACCATACATGTGGCTACACGTGAAAACGAGATGATATGTATCTCAGAAAATAGGCTAAATTATTGTAACAAATATCAGTAACGTAACAGAAGAGAAAAACGTCTTTGGCAGCATTGACTTGCAAAACATCTTTGGCACATATTCACACTAGAATCGCAGTTTAGCCTTAAACCAAAAGATCACAAATTCTCGAATTTACCCTCAAGCAACACAAACATCGTTAAGACTTTTGTACGAAGGCTAATTCGATGGGGCCTTATAAAATTCACTTAAAAGTTGGTGATATTCCGGGCTAGCATGTCAGGGGTGTGCAATGCTTACATAAAATTATTGTTATACTTGATTGATTGATTGATTGATTGATTGATTGATTGATTGATTGATTGATTGATTGACTGACACTTGACACGTATACATGCATTTAAAATAATCATTAAGTTAATTAGTTAGTGATATGCGAAAGTGAATGAACAAACTCCAAGTATAAAAATATTCAATATTATTCTTATTCTTAAATGAACATTACAATGGTGGATTCTCATACGATGGAGGCAAATTCGAAGATTTGTGTTTGTGAAAAAGCTGCCTATCCTTAGTCACTGATAGAGGTTTATATAAAGAGTATGTTATTCACCGGGAACTTCAGCAACTGTAGTCCATAAGAAGTCTGTGTAGTCTTTTGTTGTTAACAGAAAACACCCACACTCTGCAGATTCTGTACCTCGACCTGAAAGAAGGCATAAGATATGAAAGGGGGGTCATTTGCAGAAATTATTTCATCCATGCTTGCAGAATGATGGAAAACATCAAAGTGACTGAAATGTCTATTAAAAGTAGCTGGAAACTATTTAAAAACATAGTTCTCTTGGGCTAGCACAATTCTTCCTTTTCTTTCAAGTAATATGACATAAAATAATTACTTTCAGACTAAGCCGTCCAAATACATAATAAGGTTCGTGCTCTGGTAAGTAGATAAAATGCAAATAGCTGTTAAGGACCAAAACAACATTTCTAAGGAGTATTTTTTGAGCGTTTCCTCGATAAAAGCAAATCAATCACTTCCTAAATAAATCTGCCCTGAATATCATCTCACTAAGAATTGATTAGAAATAAGGANAGTTTTCTGCTAAAATGTACAAACAAATTAAAGGAGTTCTAAGCGCCCTTATAAACGTAAGCCAAATCTAAGGAGTTTTTAAAGAGCTTAAGGATTAGCACAGACTATGCCTAAGCTTTGCATACACCTAATAACATCTATACTATCAAATGCAGATCAAATAATCTGCATTTGCAATTCACGGCAAAAAAAGAAAAATTCTAGCAAGTATACCCGAAGGATGGCACGCATCAATGCCAGTCTGAAACATTTCGGTTGCTAATAGTACAATGCCGTAATACGCGAATGCTGATGTGAACCTAAAACGATCAAAATGTTAATACTGATAACAAGCAATATCAAATGTAGCTCATCTGCGAAAATGAGGTCAGTAACTTACGTACAACGAAAAGTCATAACAGCGGCTAGTAACAATGATTATGAATAAAGACATATACGTTCTCGCTGTCACATTACTCTACTGGACAATAGGACATACAACAGTAGCTTTCACTACGACACGAGAGATTTGAGCAATAACTTCTAATGTATTTGTTTAATGTAAAAAATTGTACAATTTCCGTTTAATACAAAGCAAAAATTACCAACAACGCACGCATTGAGAGGAACTTGAGCAATCAAACTACATCAAAAAATATAACTTTCGATTCTCGGCTGCTTTGATGACGCAATCATGCAACAGGTAAAATGGATTTCAAAAGTGAACACTAACCATATAGCCCAAACGAGTGCTGTAGTTGAACGATACTCTTTCACAAATAAGTCAGTAACTTTTCCTTTACTAACCTAAAATGAAGGACATACATTTGATGAATAAGTTTGAAATGCCGACTATGGATTGTAGAAGAAATAGAAATAGTATTATTTTATTTGCTTACCCTATCGAATCCTTATAAACATGGCCAAAGAATAAGGTGATTTAAAGCGAAATTTAGCAAAAAAGATATAGGCGTCAGGCGCCAATATGCGGCCCTATTTTCTGGACTTGAAAATGAAGAAATTTTGAATACCTGGATATAGGTGCCGGCACCTATATGTGAGATTATAAGGTATTAAGATGAACATTAAGCACTATGGAAGATACATTGCAGACTAAACTTTTCACTCCAAATAAGAAAATAAAGCTTGATGAGGAGAATCAAATGACTGTAATGCCGCAATAACATTTGAATTTGCTCTCAGCTCTCATAGTTACATGCATCATCTAGTTGCTTAGAAGAATATTGATTCCTTACCGGAAGCTGTGATGTAACGATATCTTTTGAAGGGAGTTCTTTGTTGTTCTTTTTTGCGATCCCTCTTAATATTTCTAGTGCCTCATCTTTTCTTCCAGATGCTATTAGATACCTTGGTGATTCTGGCATCAACTAGAAAAAATTCATTCCAAATTGATTGCAAAGTGTAAAGACTATATAGGAATAGTTTACTAGTAGCATATGAACGTTGATGTAGAGAGAGGCACACAGACACAAACAAGTCTGCACACAAAATACACACAGGCATATACACAAATACATAAACACAGACGCAAAAAGACACATACAACAAATATGCATATCACCACAGACACAAATACATAAACACAGAAGTAAAAAGACATACAAACACCAACAAAAACACACACACATCAACATACATAGATACAAGCTAATAAGCATACCTATAAGCATATATACACTCCCTTACCAAAAGTTTGGAAACGAATCA
>OLMO02000262.1:10314321-10334015 GCA_900291935.2 Cassiopea xamachana | reverse complement strand
CCCTAGTTTTGGCTGGGGCTTCTTATGCTGCATGATCTCCTTCTGCTCACCAACAGTTCTTGCACTGAATGATTTCTCTATAAGTTGACAAATAATGTCTTCAGCTCCTCGGCTAGTTTCCACAGCCATTTCGAAAACTTAGGACTACTGTCCACAGCTACAACGTGATTTCAAACCGAGGTTTTGAAGGACGGAAAGTTTCCTACCTTTCAAAGTAGGTAGGAGCTGCCATCACAACGGCTTCTAAGTCAATGACGTGTAAGCCCTTCAGCCAATCAAAATGTTCAATTCCAGCGCAGCTCCATGACATCGCAGCAGTAATAACGTCGTAGCTCCTACCACTAAAATGTGGTAGGAGAACGGTTGTTTTTTTCCATTGTGAGGTAGTACAGGCACAAAGACGTGCTGAAACACTCTTTTGTTTGTGCCTCTACCAGCTCCTACCATCTCAGATGGTAGGAGTTGAGTTCAAAACAAAGATATTCTTTGGTAACCAATTAAAAATGATTTCATAACGGGTAAAACAAAAGCTGTGTTGAATGAGTTCGCTATGAAATAACGAGCTAACGGGTTGGGAAATGTTACCTTCGCTTGAAAATTAAATTTTAGCCACTTTTCAAAAAATTTGATTTTATTGACATATTTTAGTCCTACTGGGTAGGACAGGCAGGACCTCTAACTTCGCCACTGGTGTTTCATAATCAAAGAAAAACGTTTTAAAACGCTCCGCCAGTATTGGACAAAAGCAATTATTACATACAAAGGTAGATGACACGGCGTGACCTGTGGGAAATTGTGCCGTTGATTGTACAACTCTTTGGTTCAAACTGTAGTAAAAGCTAGTAAAACCCAAGACAACTCAATACTTTAATAAAATGAACATCATCTAGTACAAGGTGACCAAACGTTGAGATATCAAGAGCCACTTTTCATACTCTGCTACCACAGAGAGCAGTATCATACGTATGGGCATCAATGACTAGCATACACGCACATCACCCCAATCCTTCCTCTCACATGAAAAAGTTTGATTAGAATTAAGTAAAGTAAGCATATATATGAAGGTCATACTTTAATAAGAGTGCAAGAACTGTAGGAAACCCAGTGAAGAGACATATGTGGCTGGGAAGCTATGGGTTAGCCATCACTGATAGACAATCTACTTCCAAGAATTTCGAGCTTAAGGAGTAATTGAGGCAACTGCCCTTCAAAATTGCCATGCCGCCTCAATTGCCTCTCAACTTTTCTAGGAAAATTCACTGCAAATGAATATGCAGTTCACTGAATCTATGAATGGCCAATCTCTATGCTCGAAAAAAGCCTTTTCCTGGGGTAAAGTTTCTAGGGCTTCGTCCCAGACCCCCAACCCTTTTTCTCCCGATCATAGTAAATCAAGAGGCCGCAGAACCCTAGATTTAGCCTACAAGAAATGTTCCTGTTTGAAGGTCCCGGGTATGGCTGGCGCTGCAGAAATAGCTGTAGATAAAGCTTTTGGACAATATTTCTTATCTCCTTATATTTAAATAAGAAAACTTTCACATTACATATTTCAACCAACTCATGTAACATTTAAAATAATACAATAGAACAAGAGAACTCCTTGCTTCATGGGAGTTGCGTATAACAGTTCTTTGGGAGCATTTAAGAAATTGCTAAGAAAAAACATTGGGTCAGATACATGAATAATCACGCTGTGACGTCAGGGCATGACCAGGTCTGTGGCACGACCAGGTCTTTCAGCTGGAAAAGTTTCAAGAATTATAAATCACACCAGCACAAAATGCCTTGCAAACAAAATGATGTGATAACACACTTTGCATATTCTGAAAAATTCAAATTTTTCAAGGCATTTGATAGAAAAGTACAAAACCTATGGACCTTGTATAAACTGTTAATATTCATAAATTGAAATTTTTTAGCTATCTACAAATGTGAATACCAAAGCCACAGGTGTTGTCTAAAATTTTCCCAATTTCAACAGCGAGGCATGGAATGGCTGCATTCCGTTTAGAGCGTGAATTTTGTTGTGATTATAAGGTTTTTGATAATAGTTTTGAGTCGAATAGTAGGGGACGGTGGGGCATGGGTGAGCAAAGCACTTCCTGGTTACAAATCTTGCAAACCCATGGTGGAGGGCGTTTTTGCTCAAACTGCACGCACTGGGTGAGTTGAAATGTTTACTTCCTTTACTATTTCAAACCGGTTTCTCAAAAGTAGGTTTGGTTTATCTACAAGATAGAGAGTTCATATCATCAAGAGTGTTGAAGACCAGAAACACACTCCAACCAGAGATAATATGGTTCACATGAATTCCATTTGATTTGATGTCTTAGTTTAAGCTTTGGCAGCCGTGGCCTAGCAATAATACACTCGACCAAGACCAACATGGTCCTGGGTTCGAGGCAGGGGTGACTTCTAGGGGGCTCAGGGGGGCGGAGTGCCCCTTGTTAAAATTTCTGCTCATGTTGGGGGGCTAAGCCCCCCTAAAACTCTTGCATTGGCTTGGCTTTTCAGAGTTTATTGGCCTTGCTTCCAAAGTGCTATTATTAACTGCGCACTGCTATATTGTTATTGAGGCATTTCTTATTGTTGACTATACTATATCAGTGTTAAACTAAATTATTATGCTTCCATTTTCGGAAATATAGGCGCGGTTGTAGAGGCACCCTCCAAGCCCCAAGAAATTTGGGGAAACGGAGGTAAATTCGAATCGAGTTTAAGCTTTGGCGTTGCAAAACTATGTTCGGCTAAAACTTCAGCTGGTAATATTTCCAATGTGAAATCCTTTCAGAGACTTTTTTAACATACAAACTCGGGGGTATATGCCCCCTAGTTCTCGAAATTGCCCCCTATTAAATCGAGCTTTGCTCCCAGAAATTATCGCTTTTTTCCAAAAGCGTTACATTAGAACAGAAGAAATCGCTTTTGGAGAAATCAACCATGGCTCAAACTGTAACTGTAAGTGGTAAATATGGTTAAGATGTCTTCCAAACCATCTTGAAGGCTGCCTCTTGTAAAAAACAAATGTAGCAGAATTTTAGGTCTTTACCTCTAATGGCATGCATGATAGTAAGATAATTAAGCCAAAGTATAAAGTACTGAATCAAACGTTTACCTAGGGAAGGGGTTGCCCCCAGACCCTCTTTGTTTCGCATGTTACAGAAGAGAAATTAAGCTACTTTCTACTAGAGGTTGTCAATGGTCTTTCCTAAGACTCTGATTCAAACGTATTTACTCTTATGACACATTTGATTTTCCAGTTAAAAATGAAATGGATCCTTTTAAGGGTATCTTTGAAGGGATTTTTTGCCAAAAAGTACTCCCAGCCCTCAAGCCCTCCAACCCTATTCGGTGTCCTCACCTCATGAAACAATACTGGAACTTCTATTCTGCAAAAGATAGCTATGCAATATAAGAAAATTTAGGGTCAATTAATACAGTGATTTTATTATTAAAAATTGTGCATTTGGCCTTTAGTTGTGCTATTTTTGCCCTCCTTTCCCCCCTAATATCTGATTCTGATCTACAGTTACCCATCTATTTACATCTACATCTACATATCCACACATAGCTGCATCTACATATGTATCTTAATTGACATAAGAATTGCAAAATTTAAAGGGAGCTGTAATTTTTTTTGAAGTATTTATATTCAGCCTCTAAGATCTATATTTCCATGCGATTTGATCTTAGGAAAAATCATCTTTCAAGAGATTCAAATTGCAAGGAAACAAATATTGAAGTGGCTGAATTTAATAGTATATTAAAATTAACCGTTACCCTTTCGATGCGATATTTACTCCTCTGTTCAATCGTTATTTTGCATTGCGAAGAAGTAAGACACCACAAAACATTTGAATATGTTCCTTTCATTTTCAAGGGAGGCTAAGTCTTGGCACATAAGAATAATTTTGCAATACTTTTAATCTCAAAGGCAAAAAACTTTAAGAATATTGAGGCTCAGCGAAAAATTAGGCATTCCTTTTCAAAAATTGAGTAGTTCTTAGTGACTATTTATGATGTTTGAGAAAACGCTTCTTACCTTGCTCCTTTACAAGATTAATCTCCTTCTGTTCTGAAGATATACCTTCAATCATAACGAGTTTAAGTTGAATTCTACGTATTGCAAAACAGACTCGACTTGCAATGTAAAGCTGTAAATTTTGCCATTGTGGGACTGTACAGGGCTAAACTTTGCAGATAGGCCTAATATGCACACGTATAACATATTATTGTTAGCAGTTATCCTGTTGCAAATCAATTCTTTTGTTTGCCGTATTTGCTTTTGCTTTACTATCACAAAACAACCTGCTTCAGATAAATAGATCTCGCTGGCATCAAATTTTGCTTCGCAATTATCATGCAATTAATCAAACTTCGAGAGAAAGTACTGCTCAATTCCACTGAATGCAAAATTAATAGTTGGATTGGCGGAGGACCTGCTCATATCAGTCTTCGTTTCAGGCCATTTCATATAGTGAGTTCTTATTGAATCTCAATTTCCCATAAATACACTACGTTTTCAAAACACCATTTGATGTTCAAAGTCAATGAATACAATAATAAACCTCGCTATGTCTAAGCAGTTTAAAATTAATATTAGTACAAGCTTCAAACATGCTTGACTTTCTCGATGGTTCCCGACGAACAATAGAAAGAAACTATTGATTGCAAAATGTTTTTTAGTGATCATGCTTCTTGTCACGTTGGGAGAGAGAATTGGAGTGGATGAACCAAGTAGATAATGCCCTCTAGCTTGAGATTACAAAAGTCTAATGAAGAAAACGAATATAACACTCTTATTATGGCAACTTCTAAGGGACCGTAACACCTGCCTTGCAATTTCACTTCACGCACTTTATAGCATCTTTGCTGCATTTCTTGTGTTGGAAAATACGCTTCACATTCCTCCAAAGTACATTTATGGCTAAGATATGCGTTTTCACCTCTAATTCTCTCAAAGGAACGTACTGCACATACAATGAACCTTCCCGTTCCATTCTCAGACGTTTGGCGCCAATACATGCTCTTTCGACATCAAGGATGATTCCTAATCATCAGAAATGGTCGCTGACCATCGGGGATGATCTCCAATCAACTGGAAATTCTATATCGGCGATGATGAGTTATGATTTATAAATACCAAGCTTTAACGTCCTTATAATGTGCCTTCTTTTTTACAAGAGCAATTTTATTAGAACACAAGCCTGAAAATTGAAGGAAAATTAAGAACAAGTCTGAAGCTCTGCCATAAAATGCACTTTTGGTCAACTATGCATTAGCTTTCCACAAACATATGGATGTCCATTCCAGGTTTGCCTCAAGAGAATTGATAGCCTTGATACTTTTTGTCATTGATTTTGCGAATCAGTTTCTCCTAACGAAATATGTTTGATACTTTACTAGCATTGCCTATTTGTAATTGTTTATAAACTTTTTCAATACAATACATTTATATGCAAGAGAGGCAATCTCGCATTTAAAATTTGGCTAATGGGCTCTCAATCAGTCAGAATCTCCAATTTTGTTTTGCATATTGTCTTTTCATGCATTTCTAAATTACTACTTTAAGAACAAATTAAGCCAATTCAACCTCAAAGTTTGTTGGAAATTAAGAACAGCCAGCTAGAGCCTCAATTTTACCGGTTCTTTTAATATAATTAATGTGTTTATCATCGAAACCACTTTCTTTGAACATGACACTTTGTTTGAGCATGCGCAAACAAGAGCAAAATACTAAAGTATGGCACTTTGCGTTAAGCATTTTGCTCCCGTGTGGGGTAAAGCTTTCACAGGATTCTGTGCGCTCTCGACCAATATCAAGAGATCAAACATGTTTGAAAAGTTTTGTAATTCGTGTTACTTTGCTTCTCGTGAGCCGAGAACTGAAGTGTTTTGCTTACAGGTTTTCGTACGGGAGCAAACGCAAAATAGTAGAACATACTTTTTTTTGAATTCTGATTCAATCACAACATCCATTCAGCAAAAGTATAAAAACTCCTAATTAAAAATAATGATTCTAATTATAGATATAGTGAATAAGTTAACTAAACAGATATACAAACCAGTAGTGTCATTTCATGGATTCGTACGCAAATATTTCCTTCAGCTTAGAAAACGATTTTTTAGCTAATTTTAAAACCGGGTTAGTGTTTTAGACTCTCATGTGTGTGTTGGGATAGAATTCTAGGTTTCTAGCCCAGTGTAGTTAAAACTCTTCTACTGAAATCTAGATTTAGCCTTGGAATTTGGAGATCGGTCTTGTTTCTTGTTCCATACTTACTTACCGTGGATCTTTCAGCAATTTATCGCACAGAATCTCAGGACATATCTTTTTAATTATTTTAAACATCAGAACCGACCTGTCAAATTGGAACATCTGATCGATGCTAAATGTTGGTCGAATCACAGAGTTCTTTATTTTTGATGCTTCAATAATGTCAAACGCACGATTTTGCAGTCTTTGAAGAGCTGATATTTTGGTGTTCGATAAGCTCCCCCAGACTACGTCAGCATAACGAAAATAACTCTCAACAAGCGCTTTGTACACTTGAAATAGTATTGATTGTGGGAGGATGCCCTTAAGCTTCTTCAATGCTGCTAGGCCCCTGCAACCTTTATCTTAACTGATTCATACTGTTCTTCCCATCCTAAGGTATCGTCAACTATTAACCCTAGACATTTGGTTTTATGAACCTGTTTAATTTTTTCTCTGCTTATGTATAATTTTGGTAAAGATTCTCCTTTTTTTCTTCTACGAGGATGATCTATTATCATGTTTTCTGTTCTTGTGGGATTGAGACTGAGTTTTTTAACCCTCATCCATTCTGCAATATTTTATAATTCAGCTTGTGCTGTCTCTATGAGCTCTGCTTGATTGTTTGAGGATGTCGTCTGCAAACATATTGGCTCTTGAGAGTTCAAGACAGTGCTCAAAATCATTCAGATAAATGATAAAGAGCAGCGGCCCCAAGCATGAGCCTTGGAGAGTCCTACACTCTATTTCAACAATTTCAGATACTTGACCATCAATGATACAGTACTGGCTTTTATTAGTTAAAGAAGATTTAAACCAGTTGCTCTCATTACCTGTTATTCCATCTTTTACTAATTTACTGATCTGTACCTCATGATCTACGACATAAAATACTTTTTGCAAGTCAAGAAAAAGAGTAAAGTTAGCTTTTTGTTGTTGATACTTGAGTACCAATGATCTGAGACACCAATCCGTGACGTGATTGTAGAATGAAGCCTACGGAAAGCGAACTGATTCTGAGTTAGGCTTTTGTCAGATTGGAGGCAATCAATAAGTTGTTCATGTGCAGTCTTTTCATATAACTTGGGTAGCACTAAAAAATGAAATTTAGCCTATAGTTATTCGTATCATCTTTGGCACCGGATTTATAAATTGGTGTAATTCGTGCTATTTTCGATCGGTCTGGGAAAGTCCCCAGCTTTGAGGAGCGGTTATAAACATCATCCTCAGTGGTTTACAAATAAAATCAGCTGCTTGTTTCCAAATTGTCGTTGGTATTTTGTTAGAACCAGCAGATTTGCCTCGTTTTAGATTTTGGATATATTCTAGAATTGCTCTTTCATTTACATGTTTGAACTGGAAGACTGTTTCTTCTGACGATTATGAAGATAGCAAAGAGGATCGCCACCAGATTTAACTTCAATTCTGTTAGCAAGTCTAGGTCCGACATTAACAGAATGGCTATTTAGGGCACTGGCAATTCGTTTTGAATCAGAAATTGCTTTGCTGTCATCTCTCATTTGCATGATTGTTGTTGAATTAGGGGCCTTATCTAATACCTTATTTATGGTTCTCCAAATAGTTTTTGGATTGTCCTTGTTCTCCTTGATCAAAGATTGGTTGTGTAATCTCAAAGATGATCTAATAGTGTAACCTTGTTTCGCAAGATTTGAAGCAAAGATTTGAAAAGCCTGGGGTTTTATGGAGTTTTTCTTGACCTTTTCCAACTCTTTCATAAGTCTTTTTATTTGTGGTGTAATCCACGGTGCAAGCTGATTTCTAATCTTTTTCTCCGAATTGGTGCATGTGCATACATTAAACCATCAAAAATCTTGTGGAATTTCTCAACCATTAGCTTTGGTGATTCAGAAAAGGGGGATAGCACTTGCTCCCAATTCACTTCTTTCAGATCGTGTAAGGATTTTGCTTTATCGCAATTTCTTAAACTTCGTGTTTCAAAATTTTTAAGTTTTTAGACCTAATCTTCCACGTGTTCACTTTTCGTATGGCATAAATCATATAGTGGTCTACCATGCCACATTTTATAACCCCTGAAATAAGAATCTACTTTGGTTTATTTGTTGAGCGATGGTCAATGATCGTCTTATTTCATTCTCGTTAGTAGCTCTTAC
Organism: Cassiopea xamachana; assembly: GCA_900291935.2. Classification (NCBI taxonomy): domain Eukaryota; kingdom Metazoa; phylum Cnidaria; class Scyphozoa; order Rhizostomeae; family Cassiopeidae; genus Cassiopea; species Cassiopea xamachana. The sequence continues at coordinate 10,325,627 of OLMO02000262.1, read as the reverse complement.
AGCAACCCTTGTATAATCCTTTATCAGTTGCTCAAGTTGATACTCATTGTAGAGTTGTTTTAACAGCTTAGTGTCCTTCTTTTTGGGATCCTTAAAATCGCAGTTGGTATCTTCGCATAAGATTATTCCTTATCTTCCCTAGCTGCCGTAAAATTTACCAAAGGCTATCAAAAGATGTTTTGTCTGTGTCTGGTTTCGGTGGTCTATACCAGCTGAATAAGGAGATTCTTTTTGTATATTGTGGTGTGATTGCTAAGCAAAGGAGCTCAAGTTCACCACATTTTAACTTTATTTTTACGTCTGTTACGCTGTCCTTCACATAAAAAGCTACCTCTCCGCCATCTATGTTTCTATCGTTTCTAAGAATTTAATACCCATCAATGTGGATTTCTTGATCCTTAACAGTTTGATTGAGCCTAGTTTCATTTAGCCCAATAATAACAACTTGAATTTTGTTGAGCATCAGGGAGAGTTCATCCATACATTTTCTTAGCAAAACTACATTGTAAGAAGCTACCTTAAGACCATTTCTCTTTCTAATATCAGTGGAACTATTTGTAGAATTGGGATTTTGTACCTCATAGTTTTTCATGAACTTATTTCCTAAGCTGTTCCAATCCAAGCAATATCTAAATAACTACTTAAATTACCGGCAAATTTTCTAATAATTCTGCCATCATTGATGTGGAGTCCGTCTTTCCAAAGGTTGCAGTAGAGAATGCTTGCATTGTTGATGAAATCAAAGCCATGGAGGATTAGCTTTTCTACGAAGGTCTTGTTTACCTCCGCCACTTTTCTATTGGGGGTAGGGTTGTTCTTATCATTTCTGCGAATATGCTACTTGTGATGATCGACGAATTGTGATAATGGATTGCTTTCTTGGATTCTATTCAATGTGTTGATGATATCATCACTCAGCGTTTCAGGGTTGCTACTCTTATGTCGTTTGTTCCTGCGTGGAACACGATAATGTCACTATAAGATATTCCAACTTTCTTGCAGTCTTTATATTGTTCTTACTATATTGTTTTTACTATATTGTCTTCATATTATTTTATATGATAGAATCTTTATATTGTTTTTATTCAAAGTCGGAGAAAAAAGTTCAGATAAGATGGAATGTTAATTTTTAAAACTATTTACATTGTTTTTACTCTTTCTCACATTTATTTCAGTAATATGTCTGTCTTCCCATGTTTATCAGTTTGGAATTAACTTTCAAATCAATACAAAGCGAAAAAAACTGATAATTAATTTGAAATATAAATAGGAAGTTTGAAAAATACGATGTAACTCCCGCATCTGTGCTTAGGCAATTTTATTTAATGCAAACTTCAGTTAGCCTTAGATATTGTAAATAAGGTAGATCAAGTCTTATATTAGGATTAGCCGTTTTTCAAGCCAACTGCATTATTGCTATCATTAGCGTTGAGCTTAAATAGTGATGATAACTGTGGACAAGCCTTGACTTATTAAATTTATGAGAAGTGTCCCATTTTGTTACATTTTGTTCAAGTTTTTTGTTTGTTATGTAGCTAGCCCGACAGCCAGTTGTACGTTGCCTAGTTTCAGAGAGACGTATAATTATATTTTAGTGATATGAGAATATAATATTGAAGTCTAAAAACAAAGTTGTAGATAACTATTTCGGCACATCACAAGATCTAAGACTAGCTGCAATTTATGCCTTGAACATAACTAAACACAACCCCCTGGAAGAACAGCTCCACGCTAAATAGGTTTTGTTTTTATTATCCAATTTCATAGCTACTTTTCGTTATATATAACTTAGTTCGTAGATTATTTTTTTCTGTAATTATGCTGAAGGGTTTTGTGTATAAAATATAAAATATTATGAATATGAAAATATGAATATGAATACAAGCTACAGAGCTTCCATAACATTGTAGGATTGTAGAAAAGTGTTAATATTTGCCGACAAAGTTTTCCAGGGGGGCATGTGATGCTCCACCCCCCTTCACGATAGCGCTAGTGTCTTACAACACGTATCCACCTCAACAAGCTTCAAAAATTTAATATGTACTCTCGCGTGCCTAGTAACAGTCCCCCCCGCTTATTAATTATTCGATTTTTTAATGAAAGAACCCCTGCTTATTAATTCCAAAGATAGTCACATTTTTTACGAACTCCTCATCATATTTCCTTTCTTGGTTGGCACTATTTACGCCCACTTTTCAAAGCAAAATAGAATGTTTCAAGCCTTCATATATATTTTGTTTTACACATTTTAGTTCTATGCTTTATAACAACCTGTCTTTGTTCCTTCCTTCACTTAATAATAATGCTACGCCGTTTCTCAAATTCCCACTCCCCCATTTATTACATTTCGGAACATTTTCCTACCCCCCCCTATTCATTAGGACCCCCTGTTTATTTGGCACTTATGAATAATTGATTTCGTTAGATCACAATCTGAATAAGAAAAAATATAACGATACCACTTTTTGTATTGTTTTACCTCAACAGGTCACAGAATTTCAATGTGTTTTGAGTATTGAACTACAATTTTTTGCTATCGATATCATGCCACTATGATGCCACGTACCCACAACTCCCTATTTGATAGAATTTCTAGCTGCTTCTTCAGACTACAAGCAATGACTTGACATGAATTGCTTTTCTGCTTGAAATTTACAATTGCAAAAGAAATATAACTAATGAGCATACAGTACAATCTCGTTAACTCGGACCATTAAGGAAACAGCAAATTAGTCCGACTTAGCGAATGTCCGAGATACCCGAGGTCTCGACAACGGTCCTCAAATCCAAGAAATCTGTACGACTAAGTGAATGTCCGAGTTAACCAGGGCAGTGTCCGAGCTAACGGATTCTGCTGTATGCCAAATTACGAGATACTTCTAGAGCTTTTGGGGGCAATCTTACATCCAGCTCCAGTAAAAATAATATGCCGGACTACAACTAGCTGCTGTCGTGATGTTTCAATATGTTGAGCAATAAATGAATAATACTATGAAGTGGATGTCTACATTTGAGGTCCCATTCTGTGGTTTCAGTTCTGTGGTACTGATGACATCACTTGCTAACATCAAGTGGTCATTCATCTGTAGCGGGGGCGGAAATCTCTAAAGTGTGCAGAGGTTTAAATTTTTCTAATACAAAGATGAACCATGCTGTTAAAAAGAATCTGAGGAGGAATTAAAAGTACTAGTGTTGAGTACGAGAATAAAGTTCAGCTTCTCATACAAAAATTGTTTATATTCAATATGATAGTTATTTAATTGATTCATGTCAAAAGTTGAAGTAAAGCATGAAGAAATATTGAAAACTAGGTATATATCTTCAACTATGATTACTGCTTTGTTTGAAGAGATAGAAAGCTAGAGCAAAGATAAAAAATGTCAGTTTGCGCATGATAGTCACCTTCCAATTCTTTAGATTTCCAACTATAGAGAGAACGTGCGCTTGACTTTTCTACCATTCAATGCTTGTGTTGGTCGAAAATTATTTGAAATGCTTGCTTCTCCTTTATCTCCATGATGTTTCAAAGCACGCAACTTCTCCATCTACAAAAACATATCAGCAAAACATAAGAAGCCTTCTAGAGCAGTGGTTCTCAAAGGGGGGAGGCAGCCCCTAGGCAGCATTTTTGAGATCGAAGGGAGCGTTGGGGGGCTCCAAGTCAAAGTATTATTCAGGCTGTTATACAAGCCTCCGCGACAATTTTGTGCGTTTGATTATTGGAACGGAGTTATTGAAAGTCTGTCAATTTTTAATCACCAAGCATACCCTCCCTCTGGAAAGGAACAGAAATTTTCATCACTGAGTTTCTGACTCTGTGCCTTATCAAGTTAGAGACTGGAGAGGAAAATACCTTGGAATCTGAAGATGCCTTCTGAGCCTAATGGAAAAATACTTCCTTTGTAAAAGCTATGCAATAATATTGTTGAAGGTGCTTATTACTAATGGCAAACGTAGTATTAGGAAATTAATTTTAAGCCAAAGTAATAGGTACTCTACCAAAAATTTTCCTGCAGGCAATGCTCCAAGGCCACTTTCTGTACTAAATTACAGCAATTAGAGACACTATGCTACTTGCTGCTAGAATTGATGAATGACTTTTGCTAAGAGTATGATTTAAAAGCATTTGCTTTGATGATGCATATGAGCTTCTAGTTAGGAAATGAAAATCGCTTTACGGCATCTTTGAAGGTGTTTAAATTACACGAGAAAGTTTGCCAAATTCTCAAACCTTTCCTGTGATCTGTGAGCTAACATACTCCCTTTTCTATAGATTGCTTTCGCTGAAAGCATTTCTATAAAAATTCAAAAGAGGATTCAACGCTGTGCTACAGCTCCTGATGGGAAAACGTTATCGTTTGCACATATACAAGAAAGGCAATCCAAGACTTTTAGTGACTGATATGAAGACCCAGATCGAACTATCGCTGGTGGAGCACCAAGCTCAGCATCACATCAAGCCTGATGATAGTGAAATTTCATTTTAATTTAACTTTGACATGTGAATTGACTCCGTGAATAAAAACTTTCTTTATACTTGAGAAATTTATTTACTTGAAGGTGGGGGCGGTCGATCAACTTGGAGACTTTGTTGAAGGGGGCGATGGCTCCAGAAAGGTTGAGAACTTCTATTCTAGAGCTACCAACTGTGAGTTCGCTGAATTTACATTATTTACATTTTGATCCATCATGGTAACTAAACAGTCAATTTTATAGCTAAACAAATATTATGAGGGTTGAAAAAGAAAGCTTAAATTTACACACTACATAATACACCAACTAATATTTCTTAAAGAAATTATAAACAAACTTGTAATGCAGAGATGCAAATTTCATCTTTGAAAACAATCCATTTAACAGCTTGGTTACATCCTGGGGTTGTCAATGATCCATTGTAGAAATAAAATTCTTTTTTATTATCAGGCATTAGATTGACAATTTTCAATGCATCTATTGCCTTCGTCTCACCTAAAATATAGAAAATATGTTAACACATCCTCTCGTCTAAAATTTGAGAACAATTCTTTTATCGCGAAAATATTTACTGTAGTTGAGATATTGTATGCCATTGTGTGCTCTATGAAAACCATTTCCTTTTATTCATGCAAGCTGGACAATGGTTCATCTGTATTTTTCAGTATAAGACTATGATTGTAAACAAACATTGCAACCAGAGTGATTTTGCTAGAGGTGAATTGTGACCAAAGTATACAAAAGTGATTTCTGGCAGATTGAAACTTTGATCAGCATTCCAGGTAACAACTCAACGACTCATTTACATAAAGAGCGTTGAATGGGCTCAAGGAGTTGACCGTTCTTTAGTAGAGCCTTTGGGATATCAAGACGCTCATCTTTTGCAATGCACTTGTTTTATAAGAAAAAGTTCATAAGAAAATGAGGCTCAAATGGTTAAAATCTTAAGAAAATCTTAAGAAAATCACGAGGCTCAATTTCCAAAATTTAGTGTTTTATTGGCCAGATATAAAATATTAATAACGAAAGTGTAAACCATTTTATCCAGTTTATTTCAATAAAAGTTAAGAAAAATTTAAGAAAATTTCAGGCTCAATTTCGGGAAAAGTTAAGAAAATTGAGGCTCAGGCAAAATGACGGTTTTCTTATAAACAACGTGTACTACTCCAAACTCAAATATGAGGATGCAAAGGATATGGTGTGAGGCTGCCTGTTATGTATTAAAAGCTAAGATAACTTCTTAAGTACTACTAATTTCTTAAAAGATTCGCCTTGATTCTCACCTTCACCTTCAACTTCTTCCAATGCGTCAAATATTGGCTTAAATTCACTGCTTTCGATGCCGATCTGAAATGCCGCAGAACTGAGTAGATTAGCTAACGTATCACAACATTCACTCACAAGTTCATTCGACAAATTAGTTACCCGTAGTTAAACATTCGAAGATGAGTTTCTATAAGAAGTCCATGTAGCTTAGGCTGATCTTTCTGCAGTATGGGAATATGTTACTCCCATTCTGATTCTTTGCTCACAAATAGATTAGCTTTGGATCGTAATGTCAAACTTTTAGTTGATATCAAATTTTTGTTGTTAAAGAAATGCAGACTAAACAACACGAAAGAGCGGAGCAAGTTTTGACAGAGAACCAAGCTGTTAGCAAGTGGAGTTAGCCCTAGAAAGAACAGTGACGCCAGAAGTGAACAGATACTTATAAAGGCAAGCTAGATGACATAATCTATGAGTAATACTCATGAAAATCATAAGGAACTAAGAACCCACTGATGGAGGAACTACATTCATTGGAATTTACTTTATTTGGTGCGATCAACCCGGTGTACAGTACAGTCCAGTACGTTCACGAATATTCTGAAGTCGTTGGCGTTAAATTTGAAGCTAGCTTAACGTATGCAGAAAAAACTGTAAAGAGCCCCAATGGTGGAGTTAGAGTTTAGGTATTACGCTATCAACATAATCCGAATACTGCAACTGAAATGAAAATATTGCCGTTATCAGAGAAACAGAAGAAAGTTTTCATCATATGCAGGCTCTGCACTCTATGAGAAATCTTGACCATGACCTAGTGGCAACAAAACAATTGACTTCACACAATAAAGCCCTCTTCTGTACATGTCACTGAAATTGCTCAATTTTGAGGATGTGATGTTGGAAGAAAATGAAGCATGCTGCCTATTTAAAGGTGGTACAGATTCAGAAGAGAAAGAGAGACAATTTTCCCAATGACTTTAAACATGTTGCAAACGTCTGCTGGCTGATTCATTTGCTTTTGTCAAAGAGAAAGGTACCTTCAAACGATTGAAAATATTGCAGCACCATTTATGAGCAAATGAGACAAATGAAGGTTGAAATTGCTTTGTTCATGTTATGCAGAAAGCTCAATAGACGTCATCACAATCCAGGGGTGGCGCTAGGGTAGGGCTAGGGGCATACCTAATTTTAAGGAAATTTTATCACTGCACATTTCACAAGAAATGAAGCATTCTGAGGGGGTAAAACCAATAGGGGGCCTGGTATATATGTGCCAGCACGTTTTATGGATTATTTTGAGATATTTTTCCAGTAGCTTAAAAATAATTTTAAATTACTAAAAACAGGGATACCGTAAATGAAAAGTCAAGTAAACTGAGCGGTTGCATTTCACAGTACATTCCGTGATCTGGTAACATTGTTTTCAAGAAATTTAGGTCTATAAGGTATTCTAAGATTTTTGAATATTTTTTGTCATGGTTATGGAGCATTTTCCAAAGGAGATGTTGGACAAGCAGTTAAACGTTGCAATATATATGTACAAAAAAGTCAAGACTCTTTTCCAAGTACGACCAAAATGGCTAAGCACCGTTCTTATCACTGCACATTTCATAATTTATCAGAGTTTATCACTGCACAAATTGGTTATCACTGCACACTAAAATTAGGTATGGCTAGGGGGCTATAGCACCCGTCGGAACATGCTAGCCCTCTCGTCGCAAAGTGAAAAGTTATTTTTCGGATATTTTTCCATTTATAGCACTCCTTTAACCGTATATTAGCCCCCTCGTAGAAAGATTCAGCTCCGCCAGATGCAAAATATCTCTATATTCTACATATTTCCCAGCACTAAATCAGGGATGTGCCCATGGGAGAGCGTGGGGAGGGGCGTTGCGCCCACAAAATTTCAAATTTGTAAGTAAGTTTGTCAAAAGTTTGCTATGCTGCAAGAGAGCTGGCCACAGTATTTTCTGTGAACTTGTGTTTTTTAGTAACAATAGTTGTTCAATTGGTCAAAACGCTCCCCCCCCCAACAGGTGCCTTGACACATCACTACACTCATCGCAACAAAAAGTTACCTGCACATTCCCACATTTAGTACATAATTCCCACCATAATGGTGCAGGAATGGACCTGTAAGTATACGCACTTAGAGAGCAGAAATGTGACACCATTTTATCAAAATAGGAAAGCTTTACAGATACATTGAAACCTTGTTCCATACTTTTCCCATTTTCCTTTGTCTTGGTAAAAATTCCGAATACTCTTTTCGTACAAACTTAACCGTAGATTAAATTGCTTTCAACTTACAGTGATAAAAGTCCCTAGGACCAATAACCCATCTTGATTTTTTACTGCTTCTTCTGCTGTTGAGTATTTCTTGTTCATGTGCACGAAATGCATCTTGAGAAAAAATGCTTCAATCATTCTTGTGAATCTTCTAAAAAATGCATTAATTTTAAACTGAAAACAATGAAATTCCTAAGTAGCAATGTTATGAAAGTAGAACAAGCAAAAGAGGGAATTTTAGTCTTACGGCATTCTGATCATTCATCAATGCAACTTTTTGCNCTGCATCATTAAGAGAAGCTCAGAAGTTTTAGAAAGCATAAAAATTTGACTCTGAACAGTTGCAAAAAGTAATGCAAAATTGAGCTTCAATGCTATTGAGCCTAAAGAAACTCAGGAGTTTTTTATTCAGCTGGTACTAATGATTGTGCATAAGCGTTCAAATGATACATAGCCAAGATACGAATTTGATGGAGCTCGATATAAATACATTTTGGTAGATTTCAAAGTAATATCAACTAAACACAGGTTGGAGGCTGTCTTATGTAAATCTAATTATGTACCTCTGCGGGGTACTGACTACCATTAATTGTATGTTCAGATCCAACACTATCATTTCGTCCCCAATGAAAATGAACTTGAACCGGCTTGAAGGTCTGTCCTTCAAAAACAAGAACCAAAAACAAATTATTAGACATGCAAGTAATTTTTATGCCCCGTTGAAATGAGAAGGTATTCTGTCTTATTACATTGCTGAAGGCAGATATTGCAATTATATTTGCCCATCACATCAACATGTTTCGATGCAATAAAGTCTACATTCATTATATTTCTCAATTTTGCTAACATGTTTAAAGCTAGGCAGGTTTCAGCAAACACTGTTTGACCAGTTTCAGGAGTTGATAAAGACATGTGAGATAATGCATTGAACTGGACAAATAACGCTCACTGAGGAAGTTGCCAAAGGCAACAAAAATTGTGAAGACTAACTAATGTAATTGTTTATTTGTGCTAATAAATATGACTTTCCTGTAGTTACTTAATATATGAAACTACCAAAATACAATTGCATCAAGAAGGATTTGTCTAAAGTTCATTCTGCTCGACCTGACTACATCATTACAGTTAGAGATTTAGGACTACGGTAAGGGTTTAGGCTAGGGGATTAGGGTTTCGCACAGGGATATGGTTACGAATAGTTTTCGCGCTTCCACAGGACTGTTAGGAGCGGTTCCATTTGGAACTGCTACTCGATTCCAAATGGGTCCACTTCTGAATTAGCAATCGAGTGGAACCGCACCTGTGGACAAGGTTTGAAGGGTTCTAAATGCGCCCTGATATGAAGTGAACAGAGCTCGAAGAAACGTGAATGGAGTGCTGCTTCTGCTCTTCTTTCTTCTTGCACACATACTACGCAGTGGTCTTTTGCAAAGTTGTCAAGCATCAGTTCAAAATAGAACCGGTCTCGTAGAAACGCAAGTCCTATCTGAACCAAATACCAAATTGCTACGTCTCCAAATGGAACAGTCCCTTGGAAGCGCTGCCTAGATTACTGCCAAGATGAAGATCATGCACAGCAAACAGAACCCCCACAAGCATCCTCACACTTAAAGTTCAATAACTTTGAACGAGATATTGACTTATCGAAAGCATCATCTGAGCTCCTGGCTGCAAGGCATAAAGCATAGTAGATGTGGGATATGAGAAATTGGTGTTGTTTTAGGACTACTAACTTCTANAAAAAATGCGGAATCATCCGAAGTTACAGGTGTTAATTGAAGAAAAATGGGGAGTTATGAGTACTATTTTTGAAAAATGTTGTAAATTTTTCATCAATGACAAAAGAAACAAAAAAGTTTCGTGATAAACATATTGCGGAGTTACGGACCGTACTTTTTACAATGTTTAGCGAATTAAGGTTCCAAATTTTGAGCCAAAATAGCACGTCTCCTTCCAAAGGCGTGGTTATTCCCCCTCCCCTTGATAAGTAAAGAAAGGACTTTCTTTTGAGTGAAAAAACTTTCTACTATAGAATTAAAAATAGAAAGCTCTTGCAATACCTCCACAATTTCATTTTACCTTTGAATGATGTAGAAGCAAACTAAATTTAGCAAAAAGCTTTCATTTACTTGGATATAGCATGAGTTCAAACTAAACTTTTGCATACCTATGGTGACAGATTCCTCATAACCTTGGATTCTTTATTCCTTAATTTATTTTGTGTAGGATATTATACCTAGCTTTATCAGCTAATTTAAGCCTACTATGCAGCCGCATCTAGACATTGGGCCCCTAGTTTAACGTCCATTCCGAAGGATAGCGGAATGAGCTGTTTTCGTCGTTCATCTATAAGATCGCCCATCCAGTTTCTAACCATACACAGCCATGCTTAGCTTCAGATTAGCTAATAGAACTGGTTGGGCCGCTTGACTGCTCAAATAATGTATATATTGGTGATGAACAGAGAGGACTACATGTCATAGCAGCTATGACTAAATGAAATGTACATAAAGATCCTCTTTTCAACAAACGAGTATTGCCAATTCCTTTGGCATTGATTACATCACGATTTGTTTATATAGGACAAAGAAGTTCGCTTCTCATAGATTTAACTTTCAAATGGAGTTATAAAAGATGCAAGAGATGGTACAAGCCAGAGTGAAGTGAATGTCGAAACCTTACCAAAAGCATTAGAGTACAATCCAGTTGCGTTTCCGATATCCACTTGAGCAGAATGACCGTTGTTCTTCAAGACAAATGTTAAGTTTTCAGGCTGATTATAGTAGTTATTTTGTAGCTTTCTCTTTTCAACAGTGGTCTCAGCTGGTAAGATATCAATTGGAGATTGCCGCTTCCCAGCACAAAATTGAAATTTCTTATACCAGTTTTCAGGACCTAATTGGGACAAAAACTTACTTTCTTTCATACCAGCTTCAAACATCACAGAAAAGTTCATGTTTCAAGGGAATGTAAGTACTCAGAATTTGCTACTACTCTGCTACACGCATCTTTTCAAAACTTTGAGTGCACCTGAAGCGAAAAAGGTATATCTGCTTTCAAATCACTTACCACTATCTCCATCATAGCTCCAATCAGATGACATACCTACAAGCAGAGCAAAATATAATACGTATATATATATATATATATATATATATATATATATATATATATATATATATATATATATATATATATATATATATATATATATATATATATATATATATATATATATATATATATATATATATATATATATATATATATATATATAT
>OLMO02000262.1:10278222-10292188 GCA_900291935.2 Cassiopea xamachana | reverse complement strand
AATCTTAACGGTGATGAAATTCATTAGAAATATTACATGCATTCAAAGAATTAACAGAAAAGGGCCCATCACAAACAGAAGGAGAATACAACAACAGTACCAGAGCATGAATGAAAATGAAGTTTTACCTTCAGCATTGACCGCATGGCTGCGCATAAAGCGTGGCTTACCAGCCCACTCTCAAAGCGGCTACCACCTGAAATGTGACCAAAGGGGATTCAATGAGGACGGAGGGAAATTCGTAATACAAAGAATATCATCCAGTGCTTCTTCATTCGCTTGCCTAATTACCCATGGAGTATCTTAAAGTGAGTATGACTATTATATAATATTGCTGTGTGCATAAAGGGTGGCATAATAATAAGGCCCGACAATATATTACATAAAAGACATCAGGAGATATAAATAAACTGAAATACCTGGAGTGTGAAAAACAATGCATGGAAATTATAATTCTATAAAATATAATGAAAAATAATGAAAATATAATGAAAAAGAGAGTAACATTCTTACTGTCAATGAATCTGCAGATATTTGAGTAGTGGGAACACATTGGAAGAATTCTATGTACCAATTCATGATAGCTTATATCTAAAAAATTAATTATTCATCAAAAGCGGAAAGCGGAAAGTAAATGGTCGATTGAAGTATTGTTATATGGGGACCCTCCAAAAGTACGTACGCTCCATTCTCATCAATATCGGGACCCCTCTACCCTTTTGCACTCTTGAACATCTTGGAGGCACCCCCTACCCCGAGAGCACGCACTTCTAAGTAGACATCCTTCCTAGATATTTGAATCTAATGAACGCCTCGCAATTTTCAATGTTCGCAAAAACTGAACACACAATCGAGAACTTTTAAACTCCAAAAGAACGATCTTGTGTGTATAATCTCTAAAATGTAGTTTTATTCATTTAGAATGCTTCGCAAATAATTAGCGCAATTAAATTACATAGGTGTACGTAGGTTCTTTGAAGAGCCCCCTCCCCCTTGTACGTCAACGTACGCTTCTTGGGTACCTTTCTCCATTCATAGCGTACGCACTTTTTGAATGACCCCATGCAAGAGACAAACTTGAAAGAAAGAAGCAGAATCTAATGGCTAATGACTGTCTTAGCATACAAAATATTAGAATAATGAAGACAGCAAATGCTAATTATCAAAAAAAGAAGGGAAACAATTTATGCGCAGTAGCAAGTTGAATAAAACAACTAAACACAGATATTGCTCTGGCCACAATTCCAGAAAAAAGAATAAATTTTCTTTCAATTAATGCAACCAGTCAAAGTCAAAAGAGAAAGCAAATAACAGTACCTAAGGATCGATCAACACGAAATGCAACTGACTTTCCTTTATCTAGATTTTCTTTCAATGTTATGTACNCTTCCCTTCAACACCCTAAGTTGGAAAAATAGGCCAAGACAATAGGCCGTCTCAAGATAGATACAGAGCAATTACCAATGATAAAACAACATCTAAAAATAACCACAAAACAATTGAATAATATAATAATTTAATATATTATAATACATTATAATAAAACATACTAATACAATATAATGTGATATAAAATAAAACAACATACTTTAATATATTATAAGACAATATAATAAAACATACTAATACAACACACTATAATATAATCTTTTTTATTATGTAATGGAGGTCATAAGGCCTTTAACAATGCACTGACGAAGGAAATACTATGAAAAGGGAGAAAGGCTTAGTAGACTGAGATAAGATCATAGTTTTTAATGTTAGATGTAAAAGATGTAAGAAGGCAATGCGTCCGATAGTTGAGACGTTCCTGGGATGAAAGACGATTTGTGAGCTAGAGTTCGTGGATTAGGTTGCGCAATTTGAAAATGGTGTGATTGGGTAGATCTTGCAGTTTTTCGGGAATATTATTCTCGATTTCAATGGAGCAATGTCCCTTGAAACATCAATAGAAAATGGAAAGATCGATGAAAAAGGAAAGTATAGTATGAGATAATATAATATAGCATAGTATAAGTATAATATAATATTGAAAATGAATATAGAAATACAGCTTTGCTTTAATGGTTATCATCCATGAAACTTCATATCATAAATCTCAATTTCCTCTCTGTAAACTCGTACTTGAGAACTCACCATCATCAGAAAAAGCAAATCCTCAATGACAGACAGTTCCTGCATTGGCAATGGCAGATTTCCAATTTCAATCATCTGTAAAGCAAAAATAATATCTTGGCCTCGCAAATTCAGGAAAAGTCCCTCAGAGTGATGTTCGTCCTTACGCGCAATAACTTAGTTCTTTAAGCAAAATCATACGAAAAATAGCAAACATATGGAAATAACTAACTTCGCTAAATTTTGACATGAAATGAAGGAATACATGCCGATGAAAGAATGATTCTATTTATGCCCTACAGCCATGCTAAAACTAAGGCCTTAGCAAGAAGATTCAAATACCTTTGCTTGCTTGAAGTAAAACCTAACTCAATCGTTTGTTTGCAACTGACAATGTGAGATAAATAATATTCTAACTTAGACACTGACAATGTTAGATAGACAATATTCCAACTCACTGGTTCTTCAGCTTTTGATATGAGTATAAAATCTCTTGTTAAATATGGTCTTTCTCGAGTCCATGCAGGGTTAACTGGTATACCAGCTGCACCTTGAGACAAAAACTCATCCCTTGAGTACATGATATTGCAAATAAACAAGGCAGGCTTTGAGAAGTAAGCAAAGGATGGCCAGTGGGCCTATCTAGCCTTTTTTGCGTCACCGTCCGGGCAAAATGAGGTAGTAAATAACAATATAAATATGAAAATATATCTGCTGCTCATTCAATAACAACAAATATAATATATGTAATACACAACAAAATTATACAATAACAGACGCTCTAATCGAGATGTTCATAGCTTTCATTATAATGATATTTGGAATAGTCTTATTGAAAATTGACTTAGTGAGAAAGGATAAATGAGAAATGTAAGCAGAACACATTGCCACAATAGCGCCTATAGAGATAACGAGAAATATTACTTTTTCAAGAAAGAAAGGTCATTGATCAACTTATTACACTTGCGAGCTGTATGGCTGCTATCAAATTGCATATTAGCTGCAAAATCTATTGTAATTTTGAGAATGTAGAGTATTATATTTTCTGTAAGTAGAAGAAGATCAAAGCCTGGTTTAAAGGTCGCATTTCTGCCGCGTCGAATTGAATTTGATTAATTCGACAGTAACACAGCAAAATGCGACAGTGGATTTAAACGTCGAATAAAATTCTGTCGCATCAATTAAATGTGGCGCCAATTACTTTCATGCATGCGTTTGACAGTGACATGCTTTGGCGTGATCCATAATTACCTGTAGGGATACATGTGTTGTATTTAATTAGAAAGAGTTTTGGCCTTGAAATTCTCTTAGCTGTTTTATGGTATCAGTATCAAACCTTTCTTAGCAGTTTTCAAATTCCGATATTCTAAGAAACAGAAAGTTCAAAAAGCTTCACGTACATCCAACTTGTTCATAAACCTTGGTCAATAGCAGTAAATAGGCTCTTGAAGATCACTGAAGATAGCGAGTATAACGACATTGAACATAACGATTACGTCATATTCTTGCCTTGGACTACTGGAATGCGCGTTTCACAATAGCCACGTCAATCAAACCCTTTGAGTTTCTTTGCTAAATTGTGGACCCCGGTTAGATCAATTTAATTCGACGCAATGCAAATGTGCCCTTTAAATCGAGTCGCATTTCTGCCCATGCCAAATGTGACCAGGCGACAAGCCTGGTGAACTACTGTCGAATAGACTTATTTAATGCAACAACGGACTTAAACGCCGCATTTGTGTTGAATTCAATTTACACTTAGTATTTTTTAGGCTACTTGAATTAATTCGACGCGGCAGAAATGCGACCTTTAAACCAGGCCTAAGACGAACAAAATCACCAGGAACTAAGCATGGGGACAAGAAGCATGGTATATTAGTGTCAAATGTACAATCTAAATGAGGATAATATGCTACTCAGAAAAAATAGAATTATAGATCACAATATCAATCACAACAGTGTGAATATTATATTATAACACATACATAAATAGGTAGGATCAAGTGCAACTAAAAATAGAAATGCATGTCACCTTGCTTTTTTGCGTGTTTTTCACGTAGTACTTTGATCAGATCATCAGTTGAATTTTGATTCGCACTGCTTGCTATTGCAGATAATTTTGATCGTAGCTACAAAACATAATTGTTCTATTCTAAATAATGCAATATTCAAAGGTGTTGAATAAATAAAGGCAGATAGTTAACTGTGGGTGCTTGATGAATTACATGCGCTTGCCACGCAAAGGAAGAGCTAAAGAAGTGCATCAACTTGCAGTTTTTGCCCAACTGTGGCATATCATGATGTGTACTATTGACAAATATATAAATATGCCGTTGTATCATCGAGAAAAAAGTTGCATTATGGAAGGGAGAGGGCGTTAGGAGTTGTAAAATTTATGTATGAAAAATTTTACCAAAATACGCACAGCGAATTCCATTACAAAACCCTATGGTTTCCATTACCTACTAATGCTTGTTTGGCCTATTTAGAATCACTGTCATTGTAAGTTTTATTCATCTTCTATACAAGTAAAAAAGCCCTCTCCCCTCCAAGTGAAAGATCCCTCCCTTGACTAAGCTACTACTGAAAAACTTGCCATTTCAATAACTTTCAAGAACAAGTCAATTTGCAGTTCAAATCAAATAATGGGCTGACATTTTTTCCGGCAAAAGCGAAGGCAATTTCTGTGCATATTAATAAGATAGCTTGTGCTAATGTTAGCCCGTGTCAATTGGCAAAGTAAAGCTGTTTTATAAAAGGGGCTCCTCCGCAACCTAACGCATTCCATTTCAATCCCCAATTGCTTTTGATTATATATCGACACAAATAGCAAATCACGGTCACTATCGCCAGGGTAACGCTCACTTTTACCAAGGATCTCTGAAGTTGCAATCCAGTGGAAAAATACAACCCCTCATTATACACCACCCCTCAAATTTGACATAACATCTAGCAGCAAAAATTTTCAGGACTCTTCTAGCACTACATAATTAATGAGAAATCCCAACCACCTTAATACAACTACCAACTGGCTATAACCAAAAATGATAAGTCAATGAAGGCGTGCGACATACAACACTCACTCTGAGTTTTTTGAGAGCTTCAAGGTGTGCTTTTGCGATTGCGCACCTCCTTGAATGAAATGAAGCATGTAAAATTTGATAATAAGAAATTCAAAAAAACTTACCTCATGGACCTCTTCAGTAGTCATCGGTGAAGATGAAACATTATCAGCAATATCTTTCACTTCTCTTCCCAGATTAAAAGCTGATGTTGAGGCACTAACTCCTTTGTTCTCTTTTAGCTTCTGTAATTCCTTTGCATTTCTCTCGAGAAGCTTACTTGTCTGAAATACACAAAGAAAAACAAAACAGTTTAAGTTCCAAGAAGCTCCAGATAAATTGAAATGGTCGGAATATGTGAGATCTGTAGTTAATTTGCTATGTATCTTTGCAGGTGTGCATAATAGATTTGCGCTCTATCATACGTGAACCTGTCAATAGGAAGTAAAGCAGGCAAACAGAGAGTTAGACCATGAAAAAGAAAGAGCATACTGTTGGAAGAGAGTCCTCATTGTTATATTGATTTCTGCTATCCAAAACTACAATAAGCGC
Source organism: Cassiopea xamachana (assembly GCA_900291935.2). NCBI lineage: Eukaryota > Metazoa > Cnidaria > Scyphozoa > Rhizostomeae > Cassiopeidae > Cassiopea > Cassiopea xamachana. The sequence goes on along the minus strand of OLMO02000262.1, from coordinate 10,286,459 downwards.
TTCTCATCCAATTCATTTTCATTGTTCCTTTAAGGCATGGCAAAGGACTTTCTTTAAAATTGAATTACAGAATAGCGGACTGTCAATACAAGCGCTGCAGCTTTAGCTGTGATATCACTTCATTTTGAATGACAATTTGACTGCTGAAGAAAGAGTCCTTTGATGGTACGGAGTATATTCAAAGTAAATATAAAATGCCAAACAAAAAGCATTTTGCATTCCCTTTTTCCTAAGGAAACGTTTCATAAATACTATAGCATTTAAGGTTTCACCATTGGCACTTATTTCCAATTTTATTGCAAAGAGGCCCATAGAAGACAATGTCTTTCCTGATTCTACATAAATTGATGTCATTGAATAGACTGCCATGAGTAGCTTTTCTGCTTTCAAAAGTCGGGAACTTCATATGATAAGCTTTGGTATAAATTCTAAATGGTCTTTCAAAAGATTCTTCGCAGGTCAAGAACTTTCCAAAAACTACTGAAGCTCTTCATATCTTAAGTCCAAAGGTGTATTCTGCTAGCAGCACATGCAGGATGCAAAAAGTGAAATCTCTTTACTACGGTAGCTCCATCAGATTTTCTTGCAACAATTTCCTTCTCTACCACTGTACCAAGCATATCGGGACATCTTTCAACTATACCTTCGTCTGCCTACCAGTCCATGGCTCCTCTAGCTCTGATAAATTTGTAAGATTGAAAGCCTGTTCAAAGTTTGCAATAATGCTCATATAATCCGTTTTTCTTTGAAGATGGTTCATCTAAAGTACATGACAATTTAATCTCTGCTTTTCTACATTCTTCGCTCAGCCATTCTTTCACCTCATAATATTCCATTAAATATTATCTGATAGTGTTATGGGAAAGGGGCAATTCAAATCTATTAGACTTAAAAGCATCACTTTATATATCGATTTCAACAGCTGAGGATGTTGCTCCTCGTTAACATTTTCCAAATTGATCTTTGAAGAGATTATGTTGAAAAGGGCTATCAATTTTTGAGGATTCAGAAGGAAGGGCAGGGGCTTAGTATATTTCTTGGAAACTCTGATTCTAGAAATATTTTTTGAAACACATCAAACTCTCAGCTAATCAAAAAGCCATCAAATATTCATACAATAAGCTAACTTCCTTGTTCACCTTAATCATGAGTGAACTAGCTGAGATGGTAAAAGTCAAAGATAGTGATCTATTGCAAAAAAATTTTGCAATTTCACAGATAAAATATTTCTGAAACAAAATAATATTGAAAAGTAACAGCAAACCTGCTTATCTTGAACAATACATGAAACAAGATAAACTAAGGAATCAAGCTCTCTGATATTTCTGGACTTCAACTCATCATACTTCTTCAAAAACTCTTTTGGTGTTGGACTGGCTTCAGCAATCTTCCTTTTTGCAGTGTGTGAAGAAACCTAAGAGAAATTTTTCATTTTTGGTAGTAAGCTGTTCCACAATAATAAGGAAATCATATGATATATTCTACCTAGCTTAATGATATTTGTGAAACAAACTTAAAACAATGATCACATTCAGCTACACTGCTGACCAGCACTCAGGGGAGGACTGGCCATTCAGGCCATTTGGGCAAAGTGCCCAAAGGGCTGGCTGCATGAAGAGGAGAAAAAGTTAGATTCTGAACATAGGGAACTTGGTAATGCGTATATGAAAGACCTGATATAAAAACTGCCAATCTATCAGAAATGTGCAGCTTTTTTAAATGCCTCTGCCCACAGATTTAAGCTTAGCCAGTCTGTTCCTGTGGGCAATTCAATGCAATCAGTCTAAATGTACCTGTTCCATTTTATGCTCCTGTGTGGTGCCATGATCTTTGTGATGAGGGCTGATTTCCCAGATGAAGGGAACAGAATATGGCTAGGAGGGTACAAAAACTGCAAAAATAGCTCCAAGAAGACTGTACAGGTTTCTAGCAGGGAGCTAGCATGCTCTGATGGGGCTCAGGCCCTATGCTGTGATGAGCTGGCAAAACTTCAAAGTGGGAGAAAATCCTGCTACTTTGTAAGGAGTGTTTGAAGTTTTTATAGAGTATGATGTTTTTAAGGTGTTTCTATAAATTGCATGAATTCACGGAGTTTTAAATACCCTTTACAATGTTGACTACATCTATGGAGTTTTATAGAGGCTTAAGCATACCATAAAACTTGGGGGCTATACCCCCTAGCCCTCCCTTAGTGCCACCCCAGTCTTTGTATCTGTATTTCCACCCAAAGGATATAGAAAATCACTATTGGTAAAAAATAGCTGCTCAAGCAATTCCAAAAATCATTAAGTCTCGCAAGAGCCAAACCATGCTTTAAGACAATTATATTCACACTAAACATGCACAGACATAATACAAATACACTTGATAAGCTAAATTGCTATAATAACAATTTATCTAGGAGTATGGACTACCATAGCCATATAAATTGCAGCAAAATTACTCACCATGAGCTACACTTGTTCAGATAACAAGAAAAAGAACAATACTAATAAAAATGCAGCTCTATTTATATCCTTGCACAATTTAACTCATAACAAAAATTACCTGAGTAGTTATGTAAGGTGAAAGATCTTTAGTAAGCATGTCTGCATAGACCTCAGGGCCATCACTTCCACCACTGATCCTATTGTGCAATATAAAATTATCAGTTTCATGAATGCACTTCAAATAAATTCATTTATAATTATGTTGTTTAGCTTCAAGTATAACAATAAGGGTATTTGATACATGGAAGCTGTTCTTTTAAAAGCACACAAGGCAACATAATGTGAATTACAAATAGACAGCTATTAAATAGCATGATCCTCAAGTTACTTTGAAAAAATGACTACAAAATGTGCATAAAAATAATGTGTAAAATTTTACCAATGATTTTCATATAAGAAGCATAAAAAACTTTAAAAAAGAACTGTTGTGGCTCATTATCATATGAAATGCAACATAAACACCACCCTCATTCTTAAACTCACTGTAAAGGAATCCACTATTATGCAATAATATCAGCCATCATGCATAGTGGAGGTGGTGTTGTGAGTGATAGAGCTTATTACCATGAATGTGGTGTTTATCTATGGTGTCTTCTTCTTGGTTCATTTTACACTCACAAAGGTTTAAGAAATCAGTTTGAAGAGGGAAATTGAGAAACATTTGCTTATAAATAAAGGTCACTTATAAAATACCAATGGATATAATTTTGATCTACTTCTTCCTGTTCACAACACAATAGTTTTTACTACAATTCAAAACCGTATCTTGCTAAACAGAGTTCTGCTATATACATATATATATATATATATATATATATATATATATATATATATATATATATATATATATATATATATATATATATATATATATATATATATATATATATATATATATATATATATATATATATAAAAGCCATGCCACACATTATAAACAATAGACTCCTGTCCACTACATATATCATTGCACAATGAGCATAGTTTTACAAATAATCCATACATGTCCAATAAACCTACATTACTACCTCAATAATTTCAGCAACTCTGAAGCATGGTGATGTATTGTAAATTCACTCATCCTCTTTCTTTTTCCTAAAAATGACAAAAGATTTTAGTCTATATAAAAGTTATTAAAAGCTCAGAGTTAAAGCACCCAACAGCAATAAAGCATGCCCAAATGACAAAGTCTGTAAAGGATACCACCCAAACAATACACAATAAACTGTCAGCTCTTCAGGTTAAAATTGCAAAATGTGCTCTTCCCAGTTCACTGTAATACAAGGAATGACATGCAATGCATATATGTAACTAAATGATGCTTAGCCCCATTCTATTCAGCATCTACCATTTCATGTAGTATTTCTGTTGCAACATCTAACACGTATTGAGATTGCAGAGTATGGCACGAAAATTTAAGGTGTGCTTGTGTCCACTTGACAACTGAGCAATTTAAGTGTACACCTTGTAAAATAAATGATAGAGGTTTGCACCTAGTTAAAAAAATTCTGAGCCCAGTGTCAAGCCACGACTGGAAACTCTGCATAATTTGTGCGGAATTTGTAATGTGACCAAGAATTTGCATGGCTGCAAGTAACTTGGTTTATAAGAATTTTCCCTGTTAAGAGTAATGGTCATAAAAGTACAAAATTGTCCTGCCAGACAAACTTTGTGTTGTTGAAGTAACCATTTTTTAGAAATTGTGTGGATGAAACTTCAGTTGAGAATTGATGTGCATGGGAGAGAAATTCCTTTGCAACGTAAAAATTCCAATCTTATGTCAAGTCAAATGAATATTAGTTTTTATATAGTATGAACTCACACTTGCATGCTACCATTCTATGCAAGTGATCAAAGTCCTAGTAAATCAAAGCTATGTTCTCTAAAACCCATGCTACATTTCAACAATATATAAGTGTGCAGATGGCCTATTTTGTACATTGTAGTTATCAACAACATTAAAACGGATTCATAATAGGAAATGTAACTGATAGCTTCCCTGATACTTCTGCAAGGTAATTCTCAATACAACTTATGAAGTGAATTATGAAGAATCTAAAAGTGTGTTGAGTCAAATTATCTTCTGATTTCCTATCATTTCCATAAATGTACACTTAGTCGTCAAAAGTATTGGAACAATAGCATCAAAATGGTGACCTAATTTCTAACCCAGCTCTCCAACAAAAACTCATCTTTACTATTGGCGTGAAGTGGAATCTACCATGCCAGCAAATATACAGAAAAAAACCCAAAAATTTTCCAAGTTTTTGCTGAAATAATTAGCTTAATGGTATTTCAAAATTGGTATCCAAAATATCTATTTAAAGAAGGCACAAGAAAATTTCAAAAAATACTGGTAATTACCACTTTTGCTATACCATATTCATTGAGCTAACAGATGAGATAAAGCCATCTAAAACTTGAAAAAGAAAAGCTCACTGAAAATGTTGGAAAAAGTCATGGCAATGATAACCAGCAATGTCTGTTACAACAAAATAATGTTTCATGCCATATATTTGCTCAAAGGATGAAATTTTTCCCAGTAGTGGAATCCTTGCAGTTCCCTGGCCATAACAACATTGGATACTATTATAAATGCATTTGTCTGATAATATCTGAAAACTATGATTACTAAATATTCCCTAAATAACAGGCAGCAAAAAGCTGGCAAAAATTTGAGATATGATTAACTTTACTTTACTTCCCATACTGCAAAGTCTAGTTGTGACTGCCCAACAAAATCTTGCATTATTCGAATGGAGAACTAGCTAGAGGTTTCATGTTACAATAATATTGAACATTATGCCCTACTTTATAACTGTCAGCTTAATGATGATTCGAATCAAACTTTCTGAGATAGGCTTCGTCAAAAATATGTGTATCGAGGAATTTAGAAAAGTTATGGAATGAGATTCCGTTGTCTTTCCAATTATTTTGATGAGGAATTGAATATAATATCGTCCATCAGAGTGGAAGGTACAATGGTAAATAGGAAACAATGTAACAGTTTTATTAAAATAGTAGCTAGATCAGACGGCTATTGCTACGAACTTTAAATAACTGTTGTATAAATTTATCAAATATGATGCCTATTCGTTAGGTGGTGCGTTTTCCATTATTCAATCATCAAAAGAAACTTAGTATATGCAATATATCTCACCTTTATCTCACGATAGTTAGTCCATCGAACTGCCACGACGATATCAAAAAGAGGCGAAGTATCGCGCGGTGATCCGTTCGGATGCGGAAAACAGTGCGTAAAGGTACAATACTCGCCAAAAGTCCTGGGACACTTTGCAAATTTTAAATCTGGACGGCACATTCGGCCCCCTCCTCCCCCAAAACAATGTTGGATTTTGAGTGAAGTACATGCGGTACCGGAAAAAGTTTTCGCGCACAATAACGCCAAATGTCTCAGGAACAGACCAACAGTGTATTAGGGGGAAGGGGGGGTGCGTAGAAAGCGTAGTGATTGAAATACTGAGAAGGCTATAGTTTTTCAAAATTTTTTGAAAGTGTCCCAGGGACGTTTTGCAAGTATTATCTGATATGAAAATCGAAGGATATAAGATATTGAGCTGCAATCAATAGGGGGTTGGGGTTTTCGGGGGCGCTGATTACGATGGTGAAAATAGTTTTTCCATAAATGAACCCTCTGACGTCATATTGACGCAAGGGGGTAAATGTTCTTCTACTTGTCTGCTCGAATTGCATGTAAAAGACATAATGGTGTATGAGCTTGCAGCCATATGTCCTGTATGCTAAAACATGAGGTTTTAGGCTCTATATAGTGCAAATGAAGCAAGTTTTTCACTAGTACTGTCCTCATAAAAGGCGCAAAAGACGTAACCTCGTTTTCAAATATATGCTGGCAATATTCGACAGATTAATTTGGAAATTCGAAAAACGGTTATAAAAGGTTGCCTGTGGTGACATAAATCGACTTTTAATGGTCTCAAATATCGAAGTGTGATGGCGAGACAGGTGAACATTTCGGAAAAGAAGAAAGTCTATGCTACCTTCTTGAGAGAACAGTTCAACTGGCCATTTCGTAAGATCGCAATTCGATGTAATATTTCTAAATCTAGTGTAGAGCGCATTTGTAAGTAGGGTATGAAGTGCAAACCGCCCAAAAAAGGAGTGGTAGGCCTCCAGTGTTAAGTGCTAGGGATAAGGGTCGTTTTCTCAGGAAGTTTTAGTCTATGAGAGAACAAAATCCAAATATTAATGTAGGGCTTGTTGCAATGGAGTGTAAGCTGCATCAGGTAAGCACTAGGACGTTGTCTAGAATTTTGAATAAATCTGGATTTAAATATGTTCGGCCGAGGAGAAAAGGGATTCTCACTGCCAGAGACAAAAAAAGAGAGTTGCTTATGCAGCTAAGGCCCTAAAAAATACTACCCCTACTTTTTTCATAACGTAAAGAGGAAGCTTAGGCAAGATGCGCTAGATAAAAAAATAGTCTGCGAAGATTTAGGTGTCTTTAAACGTAGAATAAAAGAAATAATTATCACCTATGATAAAAATATAATAGATAGAACAATTAGCAGCATGCATAAGCGTCTAATTCAGATCATAAAAAATCATGGTTGCCAAACGAAATATTAAGCATTTTACTGTAATTCTATAAATATTTGCAGTTAAGGTGGGGTACAAATATAAAAAATACACTACAGAGATACTTAGATAGGTTAATACTGCAAAAGCTGAAAAATAGTCAGGGTCTCTGATTATGCGGGAAAATGGTCTAGGGGTGCTATATCTCCATATTGTGGGAGGCCCTGATAATGCGCACACAAGTAAAGTCTATTGTGATAACTTATAGTATGCTGGGACATTAGAGTCACGTCTGGCTTCCTTTAAAAACAACCCTAAAGTTAATATTGAATGGGCGCAGAGAAGAGGAATATGTGAAAGTATAACCTTGTTTTGTATACAAAGGTTATGCTTTCACAATGCTCAATGCGCTAGAGTGTGCTCCAATACAAATCATACTTAGCAACAACAACATGCCGAAGGGATAACTAGAGGACAGTTTACAGTGTAACCTGTGGCCAAAACCATGCCAATTCAGCCGTTTGTCATCAACAAGGAGAACGGGTAAGTACACCACAAAATGTACCGAATATTTTTACATACTTTACTGAATTTTCATGAATTTCTTAATATCCGTACAGCGAAATATGATGAGTACTGGACACTTTACACGCTTTTGACAATAAAGAATCATATGACCCTATCTCTTTTAACAGTTTACAGTGTAAAGTGTCAGTATTTTACTATTCGTGATATTTCAATAGATTTTAGGTATGGTACTGGATGTACACAATGTGTGTACATCTTGTACACACTTTTCATACATAAAATGCCCAGTGTGTGCTGAATTACAGAGCACTTAAACTCATTTATGAACCGTAAACTGTGCAGAATGTAGCGTTCATGACAACAAAACACAGCGTGATATAAGTAGCAGTCTGTTGTTTTAAAGCTGTAAACAATGAAGCACAATATAGGTACAAAAAAGCTACAGAGCGAGGGTGGAGCACCTATCAGTCAGCATCTAATAGAAATCTCGCAAAACAGCAACCACATGGTGTGACTAATTTTTGAGAGGAGATAGGAAGCTGATGAAAGAAATGAAACTTTCTCCATCTTACGTCCATCATTTCTGTCTCTCTCTCTCTCTCTGTCTGTCTCTCTCTCTCTCTCTCTCTCTGTCTGTCTCTCTCTCTCTCTCTCTCTCTCTCT
>OLMO02000262.1:10198875-10213858 GCA_900291935.2 Cassiopea xamachana | reverse complement strand
GTTTGATTCAGCAATAGAACTATTTTTACCACTCTCTGAGGAAGGACCAAATGATGTTTAGTATATTCTTTTTAAATGATGTTTGGCATATTCTTCTGAGGAGGGACAAAATATTGTTTCGCACTCCATTAGGCTAAAATGGCCGTTTACGGTACTCAGGCTTTTCATGCTCCTAATGATGTAGTTATTGTAGATATGCTTCTTCGCTCTGCAGTATTTTAAAATTTGAGAAAAAGCCGTTTCATATTACTTGTAAGTCAACCATTGACATTAGCCGATCGAAGAAGGAGCGAGGATGGGGGAGGGGCGACAACAGCCAGCGGAATGCAGCAGAGAGAATCGCACAGCTAAAGAACCATATCAAGTCACATGGATAAGGATAATGCGAGTGGAATGCTAATGCAACATAAATAATAGAATTATACACATTTGTTGATTCTCTTAAGTAAAGCTAGCAGGCTGGATGATGGGGACAGTAATTGGATACCATTGAAAGAAACAGTATATAGCAGGGCTCACATATCTCCAGCCCTGGAACCAGAGGTGGTACTAGTACTTGCGGCGGAAGGGGTCGAAAGGTTTTTAATCACTTATGCTGTTTTGCCAGCAACTGGCCCCGGAAGGGAGTAGCGTAGGGTGATTTTGGCTCCAAATCCCAAAAAGGACAGTAGTCCCTGGTACAAGATAATTATTGAAATATAATTAAAAGCACCGCAAACAAGTGCGAATATATACGTGGTTCAATATGTGCAACCTTTGCATGATAACTACTACCTGAAGTTAGCTAAAAATCCTATTGAAACACTAATGAAGTTTTGATGACGTCATATCTAAATAATAACATCACTTAAATTATATGAAATATATATCAATTGATAGATCTCTTTCTGCTGGTTCTAAAACTACATCTCTCAACGATTTAAAGCATTAATTCAATAAGTAATCTAGTGAAATTGTGAAATGTAAAAAAGACACAGTGAGAGAGAGATGAATTCTTGGATGCACTCTCCTTCGGTGGCCAACTTTATACTTGGTCAGGATTCCTTCATGCATGAGCGGTCTTTAGAATCGTAATGGAGAGAGTAGACATTTTAATAGCTATTAACTTTATCGTCATTCCAACTCAACTGTACAAATGGCTCGGCTAGGTGACTCGCGTCCCTGCCATTGACCCTACGAACTCTAACTCATGATTCCCATAAATCTAATTCTCCAATTCTAGTTCTAACTTCAATCCTAGTTCTCTACGAGGGGTGCACTTAAATAGTGTAGAAATTCTGATTTAGGATGCATCAGCATTTTTGCCGACATAGAGTAATCGTTACCCAACATAAAATACAATAGAGGGGTAATACCAATTTGTTCTATTATACCTAGTCTAGTCGAGTATGACGCAAGGATAAATAATCCTTAATCCTTAAACAATAGAATGGAATGCTGCGTAATGCACAGTCACTACTACGAGGTTTCCTATGGTGTGCCTAGCTTTACAAAATTACCACGCTTGTATTACTTATATCTAATGTAACTTATTTCTTAAAGACTAATATGAAATAATTTTGGACATATACGTGCGTCTTACAAATTAATGAATAGAAACTAACGATATACATATATGCTTACATTTCCTGGAAACTATAATGATTCTGTTGGCTCAATTCCAGTTGGGCTCCCGACGTATCTCACGAACAACTAATAGGAGACGGCCCTCTCATTCTTTCGCAAGACTTTAGAGTCTAAATACCTAACATACCAACGCGATACGAAGCAGACCTCTACAGCCTTCTACAAGCACTGTAAGAGTCTAAATGCCAAATAACAAATTGTGAGACGTCCTAATACAGGATACAAGCACTCTCGCAAGCTACTTTACCTGTCCTAATCTTCCATGTATAGCTCCATTCTTACATTTATAAATTGGCAGTATGACAGAATGTGTGAGATTTTGCGTAATTGGGGTGTCATCGATTTAGCCTACTTTGGGTCAAACTTGCAAGTGGCCCGTCTCGGATTTGGAATCTCCAAGGCCGAATCGCTAAGAAGCTGCAATAAAACGTTAGGTTAAGCATTTAGACATTTGTAAAAATTGCTCTGTCTAATAGACAGTGGGGCAACCCGGACGGTTGGGTATTGCAGCTACACCTAACTTTAGAGTGGTTCCTTATTGGATACACATGGAAAGGAAGGAGTTTGGTAGCTTCGATCAGAAATTGTTTGATCGCCACGCCTTCTGTGTTGGCTATTACGTTACCAATGTCTTTTATAGTGCGATAGAGATAATAAAGGGGTCTGGGGCTTGCCTCCAGAGAAAATTTCCACTATTGTATCTCCAACATTGCTGGACCACGTCTATTTGCAAACATCATTGGAAGGCTTCAATCTATAGCTTTTGGCATGGGGACGACAATAACGAGATACCAAATGATCAAGATTCAAAGTTGTGGGTGGCCAATGGCGGCAAGATCGTTGCGCTGGAGGGCTCACTGCTTCTATGTCATCCCCTGGCTTCGTGGCTGCTTCAGTTTCCTGAGTGCTTGGTTTCTGCTCTTAGGTCCCGAATAAACACTCCACATTTAACTTTTAAAACATTTTCCAAACCCCCGCTCTTAATAACCCCCCACTTATTAAATCTTCAATTTTTCTTGGATAAATCTCCAAAAATATGGATACTGTGGTTGAGTAACCATCATAATGACGAATGGATGGTGTGCCGCACAAATTGTTAGTCCAAAAATATTTGCTTGCAATGATGTTTGTCAGGATTTTTTTGTACATTAAATACAAAAATTTCGTCGTGACAGAGTCGTACAAATATTTTGACGAAAATTTCTTCGACAAAATCTCAAATGAAGCGAAATTTTTTTTTAGTAAGTAATGCCGAGGAAAGGCCATAAGGCATATAACAAAGCCTCGACAAAGGAAAAACTGAGAAAATGAGGGAAAGTTTAAGTAGAAAGGGAGACAAGATCAAGTTGGTTGATGTTAGATTTAAAAGATGACAAATTGTAGGATTCAAGGAAAGTAGAGGGTGGCAATGAGTTCCACAGTTAAGAAGTTCTGAGCATGAAAGATGATTTGTGAGATAGAGTTCGTGGATTAGTTAGTGTAACTTGGAAAGGGTGTGACTAGGTAGAGCTTCTGGTGGTTCGAACATGCCTCACTGGATCAGGAATAATATTCTTGATTTTCTAAGAGCAATGTCCGTCAAAATAGCGGTAGAAAATGGAAAGATCTGCAACAAGATGACGATGGGAGAGAGACTGTAGAGAATTAGTGAGGTTTGGATTGTTGATGAGACGGATAGCTTTAGATTGCACTCTGTCAAGAAGATGGAGAGAAGATTTAGGAGCACCAGCCCAGACATGATAGCAGTACTCCAGAGAAGGATGAATCTGGGATTTGTATATAGCTAGTAGTTGAGAAAGTGAGAAATAACCACGGGCTCTAGAAAGAAAACCAAGTTTCTGAGATGCATGCTTTCCTATGGAATTGATATGGGGTTTACAAGTGAGATTAGATGAAATAGAGAGTGATAGAAGATGAAATGTCCAGTTTATGGCTGTTCATGAAAACAGGGGGGAAATCTTGGTGATGTTTACTTGATATAACAACCTGTGTTGTCTTTTCTTCATTGAACTTAACAAGGTTGTCACTACCCTACTTGTCTGCATTTGTCAATTCATTGGTGAGAAGTGAGGCTGAAGTGTTCCGATATGGTGAAATATTACAATAGGCAAGGTGTTGAGGATTGTATGAAAAAGATGAACTTAAATAAGTGTCATCAGCAAAGGAGAAAATACTGGAAGATGTAGAGGAAAGCAGGTCATTTATGATGAGGATGAACAGAACAGGAGATATAGCAGAGCCCTAAGGTACACCTGAGTTGATAGAATGGGGATTAGAGAGGTAGCCATCGACCCTAATTGCAATTGACCTATCAGATAGAAAGCTAGAAATCCACTTAATGAGGGTGTGGTGAAGACCAAACATTGGCAGTTTAGCAAGAAGACCTTTGTGCCAGACGCCGTCAAAGACCTTGGAAATATCAAGAGAGATCACTCTACTCTCCCCGTATGATTCTAAAGTAGAGGACCAAGCATGAACAGCATAGGCTAGAAGGTAACAGGTAGATCTGGCTTGTTGAAACCCATACTGATGATCAGAAAGAAGGCTGTTTGTTTCAAGGAAGGCAAGCAGTTGTTTGGTAATAATGGTCTCCATAGTCTTAGAGATGAGCGAAATGATTGCAATAGGGCGATAGTTTGAAGGGTCAGATTTTTCACCTTTCTTGGGGATAAGGAAAACGTGGGCGAGTTTCCAAGAGGAAGGGGAAATACCAAGATTGTAGGAAAGTTGGAAAAGCTTGTTGAGAACAGGGGAGAGTTCAGGGGCACAGGACTTTAGAACTATAGCAGGTATACCATCAGGTCCACTAGATTTGGAGGTGTTGAGCTGAAGAGGGACTTTCCGGACTTTGCGTGTAGAGAACTTAATTGGGGACATTGTGATGGTGGATGTGGGGTAGAGAGGAGCTTGGAAATCTTGGTCATCAAGATTGGAATTGGAAGCAAAAGTTGACGCGAAAAGGTTAGCTTTAGAGGAGGGAGTCCATGAAGATGAGCCAGAGTTGTTTGTTAGAGGTGGAAAAGAAGAATGGGAATAGCTTTGTGAGACAACTTCGGCTATGGACCAGAAGGAGTGAGATTCTGTTTGACATGAAGCAATTTTATTGTTGATGTGTTTGAAAAAAGAGAATTTGTCATGATTGATGGTTTTGGAGCATAGGTTACGAGCTTGAACAAATAAAGCTCTTGAATGTGGACTTTGATGTAGGTTCCATTGTTTAATGCGGTGGTTTTTATGTTTGACAGCTTTTGCACATTGTGAAGTGAACCACTTTGGAGATGACTTTTTGCCAAGTTTATAGGAAAATGGAATATAAACATCCATACCAAGTTGAATTGCGTTAGTGATGAAGGTGGCAAAAGAGGAAGGATCGTTAGACAAGCCAGAATATGTTAGAAATATTGTCATGATGAAGTTGGCTCTTTAAGAATTTTGAGAATTCGCATAGTATTAGGTCAGAGATCAAATTAATGCATCCTGTTACTCTAGTCGATTAAAATTACAACGTTTACCTTGTGTGCATCATTCGTATAATCACAGAATAGAATTAGGCAGAAGGGTTACTCCGTGTCGGGTCCTTTGATGTTTTGCTGACATGGATTTTCAGCCATAGACCTATGGGGATACGCCTGCACTTCATAGACTCGAAGTAAGAGCCAGGTTTTTAAAGTGTTTATGCATCAAAAAAAAGTTTTTCTGCATTTGCCATAATTCACAACACGATTCTATTCTGAAGGGAATGGAGAAAACAGAATCGTTATATCTTTAATAGTTTTCCTCCTGCGACTTTACAAAGCTGGAAAAATCACTAATTTTCGCGGGACTTTTTAATGCTCAAAATTCTCTTTTTGTGACGTAATCAGTAGGTGTTGTAGTAGTTTCCTAATGGTGGCCAGTACAGCAGCTTGCTCTCTTCTTCACCGTGGAAAACACTGCGTAGCGGGTGGACCTGGCGACATAAGCTGTGGGAGCGTTAGGCACGCAGCCGGAGTATCCATAGACTACCCTACCAATAGGAAAAATGATCCATGACGGTTTAGACTGCGTAAACTTTGTTCGCCGGCATGGGCCTAATCAAAGCTAGTCAAGTGATTAAACAATTTTGTGCAGCTTTCGTTTTGAAGACTCTTGACTAGATGTTAGAAGAGGTGTTGCCAGTTCACTTAGATTTCATGCTAGATTGAACTGAAATGCAGTGCCCACAATAGATGCTCCAAACTAATCACCAGATGATAATGAAGATCAAAGACTGCGTGAAAGGAGAAAGGTAAATAGGCCTAAGCTGTCCATGTTATTCAAGCTATTTCAATTTGTTTTATTGACGGGTGTCAAAAGTAGTAACGTAGCAATTTTAATGTTAAATTAATTCCTGCAATCCATCAGGGACAGATCTGGAAAAAAGAGTAGTGGGAGGGAAAGTTGGGCGTTAGTGCCCATTGGTTTCAAAGTCATTTTGAAGCCAATGCACATTAACGCCCAAATGTCCCCTGTGAAAGAGGTGCTTGGGAAGAACAAATGCCAGTCATAGAGGACATGAAGTACCATATCTTCTATGACAAGATGTCTTAGTAGAAAGATATGAAATTGAAGTTTGCAAATTTGACAACAAATCAAGTTTACTGAATTTTAAAACTTGCTTGATATATATAAATAAAATTAAATGTCAAAGAAAGAAAATATATCAATAGAAAGAGAAAAATGAATAGAAAGAGACCTCCTCCTAGTTGATCTCATTGGCTTCCATGTAGAATTGTCTTTCAATTGAGAGCACACTGCTCTTGGATTTAGTTAAGCATTAATTTTTCCACTGAAAAGCACATATGAATTTAATTTGAATATAGACATAGAAATATGACCTTTTCAGGGGGGGACACTTGAGGTTGCATTCATAAATGACTGTTTATTCCATTTAAGGTAATCAATTCAACGGCTTATCAAATTCCAAGAAAGTTGAGTATCACTGAAATCTATCTAACTGGTTGTTGTTGTAGAGCTGATGATTTACTGGTGCATGCAAGTGTTGCTCACAGACACAAGATGATGTGCTTCAAGTTCTGCAGGCACTTTAATCAAAATATTTATTGGCTCAGTTATTACATTCCATATTTTCTGGTGGAATATTTTACCTCAGATCTTCACTCACAGACATAAAGTACTTTTAATGAGACCTGAGGCGTGGCACATGTTCTTATTGTATGATGCCAATATTTTATATTTTTGAAGGCAAAGCAATGTTTTGCTCACCCTTGAAAATGATGTTTTATCTGCAGAAAGTATTAATTAACAAAATTCATTTAATTGTAGCTGGAAAGCAAGAACATCTTCCGAAATGCTAAACGCCAATGAAGGGTCAACCCAGGGGCTCCTGTCGCATGTAATGTTAACAGAGGCAATAATATCAAACATCATCGATTGAACCTTTCCTTGGAACTAATCAACTTAGAATAATTTCTTCATCAGTATTGAATGTCATGATGCCTACTTGTAAGGTGGCCTTGAGCTGAAATGATTTTTGCTTGGCATTTCACACTTTGGAATGATAACCTCTTTCCAATTTCAAGATCTTACTCAGAGATTGGAGTTATTTCAAGGATGTATGATTAAGGATCTTGGACATAGTAGAAATAATTTTTTTTAAAACATTAGTTTTCATTGATTCTAGTTAGGTCTTATAGCTACTGTATATAAGGTGCATAGAGTATTGCTAATGACAGTTGAAAAATTAACTAGTCCTCAGATGCCACACACCCTATAGTTTCTTGCAGAGTAGCAGAGGTTTAGGAGGGGCGGTTGCATAAAGTACAGCCCTCAGCTGTAGCTTGAGGGGCCCCAGCTCCCCCACATGATTGCAAATTTTTTGTAAGTAAAAGACTACTGCAGACCAAATATTTGCTTTCAAAACCAATTTGCTATTTAACAACATTTTGATATAATGTTGAAGTAGTGGAGAAATTTCTACTGGTCCACTCTCTGAGTTCCTTGTAAAACTAGATGCATTAACTTTTTAATTCTTGCAAGAAATAATTCTATGAACAGAACCCCACATAGCTATCAAGCTATTTCTACAGTACTGCAGGCCAATTCTTAAAACTTAGAACCTAATAGAAGGTGTATGTGAAAATGGCCGAATAAGATGTGCACCAGGGTACATTCATCTATAGCAGTGGTGGTCTGTAAACATTTTAATAAAGGCGCTCTTGCTGCAACTTCAAAAAATGGGTTAGGCCTATTTGAAACAACACGCTTATTCCTCAAGATCAGATAAGGTAAGGCACTTTAAACAAAACAGCAATATTAGCAAGGGGGCCTGACCCCTCCCCAAGTATCCATTAAAAATCACTACTGGTCTAAGGATGGATGTCAATTCAGGCTAACAGTTGTCAACATTGTGAGAGGAAAACTTTAAAGATCGAGACAGAAGGATGAATGATATATCAGACACTGACTGCTCTTTGCTTTAACGAGCTGCCCACATGGCCAGCTCTTTGCCTGTAGGTACGGCCATCTTGTATTTCAGCAGTGGAGCGGTCACTGCAGTGCTGGTGACAGCACTAAAATCCTTACGTTGAATTATACAAAGAATATCTTCCCGACCATCGAAAGCAATTTCCCAGCAGCTCAACAACTTCAATACAGCAGAGGTACTTTCGCGAACCTACCAACAAGTTCGTTTTGCACTTGTCACATTTATACCTGCAAAAATGCAAAATGAATGCACTACATATGTTATATTACTATCTACTCTTTATTTTTCCTTTTCTTGGTCTACCAAAAGGCCGTGGACATGCAGTGCTGTATTTGCGGCTGCATGTCTATCACAGGGGCGTCGAAACGATTCTTAAAGTGGGGGGGGGGGCTAATTAATCGAATTCACAGGGGTCACGGTTAAGCTCGGAATTCTGCTTATTTGTGTTGTCTAGAGTATCACATTTTAAAGTTTTTTAAATATTAGCACGTAGAAACTCGTTTTTTGTGGTGCCTTGTTCTAAAACAAAATTGTTGAATAATAAAGTTCAAAATCCTATTTTAATACACCTTTCACCATATAACTTCTGAAAAGTAGCATGTTTTATAACACAGGATTCTAGTATTTTATTATTAGTTAGATGCTATTACCATTCGCTTGAAGTGAAAGCATTAAATTAAATGCAGTCGGTGACATTTAAATTACCGAAAGCAAGGTTTCATTCATAAATAAACCTTTGCTTGCGTTGTAATAACAAAAATGAAACGATGCCTTTGTAAATTAACACTTTCAGAAACGATTGGCACAAAAATTATATATAAAATGTAGTTACAAGTCAGATGTGGTAAAGTTAACACTGCTTTGCTATTTAACGATTTTAGACAAAAGGATTTTATGAAAAAAGCTAAATAACATGCTCTTAGAAATAAAAGCAATAAGGCTCACGCTTCTATCCAATCTCAATGCTGGAAAACTAGTGTTAAGATGAAAGCAGCGCAACAGACAACATCTACATTTGTATGAACAGAACACCATGAAACTGGAAAAAAACTGTAAAACAGTTATGAAATATCGATAGCTGTTTTCGTGGGCCTAGCATGTGCTCTAATAATCTATATATTCAAAACAAGGCTAAAGCTATGCAATAATCTGTTACTACAACTCAAGCAGAGGCTCACTTGAATAACAAAACTATCGGTTGACATTGTGAAAGGGTGCAAATTCGTGACCTTGCCGACAAAGAGGGTGACCTTGTCAGACATGCTGGGAGTGGGACCACCCGAAAGTAAGGACTGGACCCTGTCTTGTGAAAAAGGAATCAATTTGCTTTTTCAATATATTTTAAGATTTTTCTTTGATACTGCACTGCAAAAAAGTGGGGGGGCCAGTGCACCCGGCCCCCCCGGTTTCGACGCCCCCTGTATCACAAATAGGTCATGATCATGCATTGAATACCTAGCAGTAAGTATTTAGCCTTTGCAGATAATTACTGCATTTGGGATTAAAGTAAATCTATACAACATAGATCGCTTGCTACATGAATATATTTATCAAAATATTTAAGGACACATACTAATTGTCTAACCTGATTTGACCCTCTTTCCGAGTAGCTAAAACTTCAATTGGTATCCGATTTGGGCCTCCTTGAATCTCACATGCTGGTGGTTGACTATGCACGGTAAGAGGCTTGTCTTGGTAGGGTGTATTGGCAAGCAAATTTAAGTCCCAAAGTATCTTTCATTTTCATTGTCAACGCTGGATGGTTGTTCAACACCCTTACTCAATAAATCGTTCGAATGATTTGCAGCTATTATTCATAGAGTACGATAACCTACTCATTACGCCACGTTCATGTTCGAGAAACCTCGCATAGAAGTCACTTTCCAAAAAAATTTAAAATATTTAACGTAACAATTGTCAGATAAAACCACATCAAATGTACTCTCAAAGTCTGAATATTAAGATTTGCTAATAAAATCGAGACGTACAATTTTGATGCATAAACACTATAAGAAGGCTTGTATGCACGATTCTGTCGCACGATGTGAAGATGTTGAACTTAAGAAAGTTACTGCGTTAGAAGCACAGAGCAATACAATAGTAAAAAGACTGAACCATCTTCTGTTTTAGCTTATTGAAACAAAAGGTATGTCTTTGCATTTTGTGTTTGTTACCGTTTTCACCCACTATCAGGGCTCATCAGTTCAGCTAGGTATATTTATTAAGCATCCAAGCTGAAGATCGACTTTGATTTTTCGATTCCGTTTCTAAGAAATTAGTCTTTGCTCTTCACCGTAACCCTGGCAGGGGAAGCTTAAGAGGTAGATTATGCTTGCCCATTGCACAACCCTAAGGTTAACAGAGGGAAGAAGGCACCTCGTGACTTCTTAGTTGGATTTATTGCCCTAACCTGTACCCACAAATAACACAGAGAATTTACCCAGCCAATGTTGACTATTGAATGTGTTGAAGGCTAGGTAACCATTATTTAGTACAGTTGCAACAAGTCAATACCACTTGCATGAACAATAAAATCTTCTGTGACTACTCACAAAGTTCTCGCTTACAAGCTCATTGTTTATTTCCAATGGCATATGGAGGGTTTGGAACATTAAAAATTGTTTGCCTAACATGACGTGCCAGTTTTCAGCGAATGTTCGTGAATATCGGTAGTACGTTTGCCTCCAAATGCATGGAACAAATGCAGCAGATACACCGGGGATTTCCCAAGAAGATCCTCTTGACGACAGTTCTGTAGCCATTCTCTACAACTGGAATGGAAGTAATTCCAAGCATATATTGTATTTTCTTATTGTTTTTAAAGTTTAAGTTATGTTAATGAGTTACTGAAAACGATTGCTATCAACATAAGCGTGTACTTCCGTTTTTTATCAAACAGGAAATGTTAGATAGTTAGATCGGGATTTTCTGTTGAGTTGTTTGAGAAATTCACAGCCTAATAATAGCAACTTTTGGATCTATTGTTCTTCCTTGATGCTTCTGCTACACTTTTCTTCTACATTTCATAGATTCAATGTTCAGAATCGAGGATAAACCCAAAAAACGATACAAATTCCGAATTGTTTACGGTCAAACGCCTTACAATTTTGCAGAGACGCACTTGTTAAGTCTCGCTTTCATTTTCCCCCATACTGACGCATGCGCGAAGAAAGTGTCATCTGAAAAGGAACGGAGTGACCCTTCTGCCTAACTCTGTTTTGTGGTAAAATCATCCTCGTCTTCGGCATCATAGTAATAGTAATAGTCATCATCATATCATGGTTGGCTCTTTTATTATCAGCGTTTGATAAATTTAGGATAGATTCATTCGATGAACCGATGATGGGTCTAACCTATTGCAGAATAGGTTCACCAGTGGCACGACAAAATCTATGCTTTGTACGAGGTGCCGCTGATGGGACGAGCCCATTGTATAATAGGTCCATCAAGCATGCGTCATTTACCCGCGCAAAATTTGAAAATGGCGACAGTCAGTGTTAATCAGAGAATACCAATGGCTATGCTTAGTCGATTTTGGCGAGTACGTTTAAGGAGAAGAGCACTTCAATAGTCACTCGTCATATTTTCTCTGCAAGACGAATGTTGGTAAAAGTTTTCTTTCTTGCACCCCTATTGTTGCTCCATTAAAGGTCGTTACTCATGAAAATAGTAAGCCTAGGAGACAACGCATATGCAGACGTCCACCAAGAAATACTGGTTGGTGGAGTAATATAAGGAACAATTACTCTGATGCACGATTCAAGAAAGTCTACTGGGCGTCACGAGAAACCTTTTTATATAGTCTTAAATGAATCAAACATGACATCGAAAAAACATCGTTGGCTGAAGAAGCAATTCCTGCAGAGGTGTGCCTTGCTGTTTGTCTATACATATTGGGAAAGTGCAATTATCATGACAAAATATCAGAAATGACAGGTTTTGGTGTAGCTACAACATGCCAGACTGTAAATGAGGTTTCAGTTGCCATTTTAAACAATCTTTGGGATGAGGCTGTTACAGAGCTCTTTCCACACACTGTTGAAAACTTCAGAACTTGCATGGGGAAGATGAATGGCAATTTCCCTTTTGTTTTTGGTACTTTTATTTCATTTCATTTTCATTTGGAAATTATTTAAGGAGGAAAGCCCTTCAGCAATGCATGCTGGTTTTCAAGGGCCCCTCCAACTGAAATACAAATGTGTTCAAGAGAAAAAATAGTTAAAAATGAAAGTACAAAGATTTCCTTTAATAGCAAAACTACAACTTTTAAAATAGTAAGAAAATGAAAATGAATAAGAAATAGAAAAGCAATGTAAAGTCATTTGTTTACAAAGTACACTGTTGAAAAGTGCTCAGGGAGACTGCTTGCTTGCAGGTAGCTGAAAGGCTGTTCCAAATTTTCGCACCTCTAAATGAAAAGGATTTATTGTCTTTTTCTGCACTTGTTTGGTAATCTGAGATTTGTTGATTGGTGCCATCAGTAAATCTAAGCTTCCTCTTGTACCTGCTATTATTGGCAACAATGCCTACCAAATCATCCAGCAACTCTGTAGACCAGTGGGAGATCCAGTACGTCGCACATGCCCCTGTGAAATGCAGCCAGAAATTCCCAATCTGTTTTTTTTGTATACCATACTTCAATACTCGACACAAAGGTAATCGGTGCTGAAAGCTTCTCTGGACTTCTCATTTGTAGAGGTTATTGCGCACTCACGTGATGTTTGATTACTGTCTTCTTGTTATCTCCATATATGGGATGCTCAGAGACAATCTATTTGTTTGTGCGACATGACCTTTCAATTGTGAGGCATACGAATACTATTGTTGAGCCTGCCACGTTTTGGTCCTTGATCTATTGTGCGGCACAAATATATTGTGCGGTAGAGCGAGATGATTGGTGCGACAATCAAACTTTTGAATGATGAAAGCGGCGAACTTCATACGCGCTTAAATGGGACCTGTGTCCTGAGTGGTTAAAGGCATTTTCCTTTAGTTACACGGTAGCAACCATCCTTGCGTGGTTGATTATAGTGAAAACACTACAGGATATTCATATTCCTATAAATTACTATCGAATCGGCTAGCGTCCAGTCACACATTGATTGCTTGGTTTTAGTTTAGGAGTATCTATTGATGTTCCATGTCTACTTTTAATAGATCTTGCTAAACATCTACCTCCCATTCGCGACCGAAAGAGGATTCCTTGGACAGTACTTAGCTGGGCTTGCTCTGCTGACAATCCTATTTTCGCTATCATTCACGTTAGAAAGAAATTATAATACTTTCAACCCAAAGAGCGCTCGTTGCACATTGTTTGGCTAAGCATCCTCTGTTTGCAATCCTATTTTCGCCGTAATTCTTGTGAGAAGGTACACTATTTTTGAACGAGAGGGCACTCATTCGACATTGTTTGGCTAGGCGATTTGTATTGACACTCACATTTCTGCTATCACTCGTCGATTGACAACTCAAACTATTTATTGTGACGAGAATCTGATCAGCTTGTATGACAGCCTTTGATATAGAGATGTATTAAGGCCTTGGGATAGGGGAAAACTATCAAACTTCTTACTATCAACTTTTTCCGCTTTCTTTGGCCCTGCATTCAAGCCTTTGGGTAGGAACGTAGAAGCATTCAAAATTTGGGGCCCCACATGCATTCAGAGGCAACCTCTTAAGCAAGAAAGGGCACTTTGCAAACTGAAAAGGGGGCACTTTATATACAAATTTGTGAAAAAGTGAAGGGTACGTGCCCCCTTGTGCCCCCGGTTCCTACGTCAATATACAATTTACAATTTGAAGACTGAATGACAGAAAAAGACACTTTCTCTCGTATTTAGAACTTTTCGATCAGCTGCTGCTTGGCTTGGGCTGACGAAATGACAACAACTCAGATCTTTTCCTGTTTCAAACAGAGATGTTATTTCTATGATCCAGAAGCTGGACTCCAACTAATAGGTCGCAGATAAGCCGGGGGTCCTAATAAGCAGGGGGGTCAGAAAATTCCTCAAGATGAAAAAAGCAGAGGGATTAATATTGCTGGAAGCAAATACTTTTCGGAATCTTGCTACAAATATCTCATTCATTATGTGAGTAGCTCAACAACAGTGCAAACATTTTGCAGGTTTCTCCAAGAAAAATAGAAAAATTAATGAGCGGAGGACCCTAATAAGAGCGGGAGGTTGGAAAATTTTTCGAAAAAAATAAGCGGTAGATGCTGTCGGGACTTGCGCGGCAGCATTTGCGTTTGCGAGATTTATTTATCCATACTTTTAATTTTGCTGACATTGCGACATTCATGTATTGATGTAGTACCATATTGAGATTTTTCCTTCACCTGTCAATCACGCCTGTCATTTCGTAACGATTGAAATAATCATGTTAGCTTTTAATAAGGGGGAGTTGCTTGATGCTATCGTAGAATGGGGAGTTATTTTAGAATGCAAATAATTAAACTTATGAGAGATTTCTTTGAGTTACCTCAGATCCTTAAAAAGAGTAAGCGAGATAGGGGAAACCTCTCCTACAGATGCCTATTCGGGACCTACGAGTACGGAGTAGTTATTATTATCTAGCAATATTCTATTAGCTGGAGGGAGCAGTAGTGGCTAGCAGGGGGGGAGAGGGCAACATCTGTATATTTGGATATAAGAGTTTTCAGAACGACAGTCGGAGTGAGACAGGGCTGTTTGCTGTCCCCGACACTCTTCAACGTCTTCCTAGAGAGGATAATGACTGACGCATTAGCAGACCATGAAGGATCAGTCAGCATTTGTGGCAGAACGATCACCAACTTACGTTTTGTCGATGATATCGACGGATTGGCAGGCAGTGAAGAAGAGCTAATCAGCCTCGTTGACCGCCTGGAC
This sequence comes from Cassiopea xamachana, assembly GCA_900291935.2. Lineage (NCBI taxonomy): Eukaryota > Metazoa > Cnidaria > Scyphozoa > Rhizostomeae > Cassiopeidae > Cassiopea > Cassiopea xamachana. The sequence goes on along the minus strand of OLMO02000262.1, from coordinate 10,198,897 downwards.
ACGACCTCACAGGCATACGGCA
>OLMO02000262.1:10161029-10183271 GCA_900291935.2 Cassiopea xamachana | reverse complement strand
TTTACCTCTTGTTCTTTGCCTTCTTGTTCCCTCTACTTTCTCTAGCATGACATCTTTCACCATTCCATAAGCTTTTATTGAATGCCCAAAGGTCAGAACAAAATTTTGAGATTACACTCTCTAGAATGTCAAATTACACTCTTCTGAAAGTAGGATACAAATTGTTTTCCTCATTGATCTTCATGTTGAGAAGGAAAAACTGATTCCCTAACTTGTTTTTGTTGAGTTAGGATGACTAAGGATAACATTGGAAAAAGCTATGCTAAAGCTATACCTACTCATCATTGGAAGTAATTGCCCTGCCTAGCCATTGCTAATGAATCATTTATTCCATTTGCAGGTCTGAAATACATGGGGGCAGCTCCCTCCTCCCTCATTCCAAGTGTCTGCCACTAATGCTTACAGCATTTTTTGGGTTTGCATATGTCATTTTTTGGAAATTTTAAGAAACATAAGTTAGACAAAATGCAGTTTACAGTATGTTTGATTACTTATGGGTGCAGCTTTTAAAGTGAAATTGATTCCATCTAGATTAAGGGAAAATAGAAATCAGTAATCAGCTCTATTCTTTGTAGTGTCTTTATCGAGAACTACATAAAATGGTGGAAGACCCCCTTCAATGGTGAATTTTGCAGTTTTTGGCACCATGTATCTCTGACATTTTTTACTGCTGACCACACTTTTACAACACAGGAGATGGATTTCTTGGTTGAAAAACTTTTAGGGCAAAAAATTTCAACTCATCTCTAACAGCAGTAATGAAGATGTAGCTCACCAAAAATACAAAGAAAATCATTTAAAGTTGGCATTTGTGAACTGAGGTGAAGTTGAAATACTCATAATTTTTGACCAGATTACATCATTGAGCTGAAATTTTCAGGGGCATGTTTACTTTGTAGAAGCAGTTCATGGTGAAAAGTTGAAGCAATCTAAGATGGGTCACAAGGTGACTTGACATGTAATGATGCATAAATATTGCATATTTTTGCATTTTTGCCTTGTCATAATAAGCCATAATTTTTTAACTAATGAAAACACCATTTTATATTTCTTACCATAGAATGATATGGTGTAGAACAATTTGTATGCAAAATTTCAGAAAAAATATTGTGCCTCTGCTTTCCATGCCACAGAAACTTGGCGAGTTTTTGCACTATTTCATGATTTTAGTCATGCACACCATATCAAGGATGGGTGTCCTAATAACCAGAATCCCATCTGATGTTACCATGTAGGACCTTCAATCTAAGATTGTGGATTTCAGACAAATAACATGTTGCATATTTGTGAAAAATCCTTCCAAAGTAAGCATTTTTAACTCATAAGGTTTCTTTTTTTGGGACACCATTATTAAAATGAGAAAATGGTAGGAACACCAAACCTGCTCTAATTTGAAGACAGTTACCTATAAAATTACTACAGAAATTGTCAAAATGGACAGTGAACTCAATAGAAAGCTATTATGACCCCAAAACACATGAAAGATGTCTGCATGTCATGAAATTTGTCATTTTCTCACCAACTATACTGCCTTTGTGGTGCTTTAACTTTTAAAGATGATAATCTTTTGAGCTGAAATTTTCAGGATAAATTAGTACCTTAGAAGCCTTGAATCCGGGAGAATTATATCAAAATTTGTGATGGGTCATGTTCCCTCATTGGCACACTTGACACTGAATGACTGTCTATGTTTTACAGCATTTACATTTTACAGTCTTAGTTTAGTATTGTCTATTCTATAGTCATAGCATGGTTTTAAGCATAAGTCATAGCATGATTTTAAGTTTAGGCCAACACAATTCATGAACATGCTTAGTAAAAATATCTAACTCAGATGCAAAAAATACAAAGTACACATAAAGTAACAGCCAGGTCCTGAAATGAGCAAATGCAAGTTACATCACTGATCAAGTGCCTTCCTTCACTGGTCAAGATTTTGTCAGGGATATTGTTAAGTGACCGTGAAGGGTCTGGTGAGAATTTTCCCGTTTTCCTGATTGCCCACAAAGCCTTTGCATTATGGTGATGTATAATGGTAGTGATGTTGACTTTACACCCATTTACTTGCCATGCGCCTTTATCTTGCATGTTTACATGTTTGTTTGTTTCCCACTTAGGTTATGAATACTCTCTTAATTTCAATAGATTTATGATGGGGCAATCTTGCCTAGGTCTATGATGGGGCAATTGTGTTGAGGATGGGATCATCTTGCCCAAAACTGTTATAATATAGTTTTTGAAAGGTTTTGTTAATGGTTGGGTTGATCTAACTCAGTTATAGTGCCAATAATGATTGTGTATACAGTTATGGTTCAATGGTAGTGTTGATTCATAAATAAAATAAAAATGTGATCTGGAAGCTCTTTAACTATGATTCTTGTTGTGGTCCTCATTCTTCAATTTATTATTAGGTTGTGATTACCACAGCAAATATATGTTAATAGGACAAAATACATTGCACAGTTTCTTGTTCATTACCATTTTGTTACAACACCATTACTATTAAGTTTTCATAGTATTTTATTTTGTTGAAATAGTTAATTATATTGGAAGCCANATGATACCTATACTATGGACATGTGACACATTGTTTATATATTGTATTGTTATATCTATTGTTGTGTTGCCGGTTCCGGTCTTATGTTTGAGATTCTGTTCTGTTACGTTTTACTACTTTTCATTGATTGCTGCATGCTATGAGTTATGTTATTTTAGTACGATTGTTGTGGCTCTTTTTTGTCTAAGTTCTAACAAATTAACAGGTGAAAGGATTTTCTATTACAAGGCAAAGGGTACCAGTAAAGAAACAATCAATGTAGCTACTTCTTGCAATGTGGAATACTACATTCCATATCATGTCAATCATACCTANATTAATGCTTTATTATGTTTTATGATGATGTGTACTACTGTGTACACTAGGGGGACAAAAGTATTGCAATGCTTCTGAAGCCAATAAATGGTGGGTGATGGCAACGAATTTTATTGTTATCTGATTAACTTTTGTTTTATCTGCCAATAGGCACATGAATGAGAAGACTAGCTTAGTGAAGCCATGCTTCAAATGTAACTTTTTTGACTTCCAAAGTTCTAAATTAAAATATGAAAGTAACTTTTAAAGTTAGTTTATATTTTGTGAAGTGGCCTCTTGCTGTAACAACAGTCAAAAGATGCTTTGGAATGGATGTGTAGTGTTACTTTATGACGAATGCTGGGATTTTTCTCCATTCTTCAAAAACTATTTCAATAAGTTATTGCTTGGACCTTGAAAGACCTCATGCATTAGAATTCATTTGGTTTTTCATGTGAAAAAGAAAATTTTCAGTTCTGTTAAAGTCGGGGTTCTGCACTGGTTATGGAAGGGCACTGATTTTATGGATACTTAGTAACTTTTGGTGAATATTAATTTGTGATGGGTTTTATTGATGTGTGGGAGGATGAATGGCTCACTTTCTTTCCAAGTATTGCTTTTGTTCCTTGAAACTAGACATTCTGCAATCTTTCCTTATGCTTTTTTTATTGGTTCATCTATCACAAGCAGCACATTTGCCAAGCCAAGGCCAAATGGATCCCCCAGAACATAACCGATGTTGACTTTGAGAATTTAGAAGCTAAGTATTGTGGATTATCACTTTAATTGGTTTTTCTGGAAACTTACATCCTGTCAATATAGTTTGATGGTGAAAAGCATCATTCAAGTTTTATAAAAATACCTTTTACACTTACAAGTGGTAACAATAGCTCATTCCTCATCTCGCATCTCTGTAAGTTTAGCCACTTCAACTGTTTTATTTATAACTGTGTCATTTCTTATGATGTCATGGCAGTTCTGTCGTTATTGAAACCTCAATAAATTTCCTAGCATTTGAGTCTAAATGTAGCATATTCGTACCTTTGAGCATAGGTATTAACTGAATGTAAATTGTTAAGATTGTAAAACTCCAGAAAATTTGAACGCTGTTAATAATTAGAGTGTTGTAATACCTTTGCCCCCCTAGTTTATTATCACGCAGTCCAAGCCCTGAGGAAATTGTTGCAAAAGTGCTAGTTCACACCTGTGTCCATATCTGCACAAATGATTTGAAAATGCAAATATGAGGCATGGTCCATGTATCTGCTATTACAGTCACATTATATAGTTTTATATTTTGTGACATACTATTTTACATTTAAAAAGTTAGTACATAAGATCTTTCACTGGTGTCATTGTTTTTTCATGCTTTTGGACACATGAAGTTCTGATTGCACTGGACCCTGGGCATAGATTTACCCATGCTTGGCTTCATTGTATTATATGCATGATATATTTTCAGTATGGCCATTATTTGTTGCTAGTGGAGTTGGCTAGAACGAGACTGCATTGATGATAGTAGGCTTATTTTGTCAGTCATCAAACCTAACAATAGAGATACAGTGTTGCAGAATATATACTCTTTGTGTTGAATGACATTGATTGATCTTACATAATTTATTGAAGTTNTAAAATGAGAACTCTTTGTGTTGAATGCCATTGATTGGTCTTACATAATTTATTGCAGTTAAAATGAGAATGCAAGACCTTTTATACATGTCTCTTAAAGTAATAGCACAAATACTTATAGCAATATTTTCAATATTTTCATATTGAAAAGCAATATTTTCATAAAATCATATTCAAGCTGAATAGCACATCAGCTTGACTATGATTTTATGAAAGCCTCTCTTCCCCTTTAACTGAAATTCACTTTCTGATATGTAGTTTTTGAATTCTGGATTTACATATTAGAGTATACATTGCTCCTTTTTATAGAGTTTGAAATGCTATCAGGATCCAATATTCTGTGAAACATTTCACCTTAGGTAACTATTTTTATTTCATTATTTTTATTGTCAATGCTTGGTATGCCAAAGTACTATTTCAGTGGGGGTGTAGTTTAAAAGATTTACTGACAAGCTACAACATTTTCCAAAATTACTAGCAAGCAATAATTGTCATGCCTGCTTTTGTCGTGAATCATGCAATGTCATTATGCAATTTCCCTCCTTTGCTCTATTCCTCTGTCAACGCTGTGAATAGCACTTGTGTTAGTGTAATCCACACTAATTTAAGATGTACATGTGTAAGTAAATTATGTGTGTATTGTCAATCAAAAGTAGAGATACTCTATGTCTCATGCCCTCAGCATGTTAAATGTCATGACTGCAAAACATCACTCACCTATAAGAGGCAGTCTCAGGGCAAACGATAGGAAAGCAAATCATTCCCATACTTTAAATGACCAGCATAAGAACTACCTATGGCTTTGGCAAGAAGTACAGCGGTGTGACATCCCCACACGACCTACTTCAACAGACCCTTGGTATATGTGCCAACTTTACTATTGCTACCTTAATCTTTACTTTTTGTATCTATGTTCTGATGGCAGGTGTACAAAATTTGCACCAGCAAGTCACTACTTATGAATTGTGGATCACATTTGGCAAGTCTGACATTATTGAGGGACAACCACCCCCTTGTTGCCTCTCCCTAAATGCCTGCCATTGCTATAAGTATTTGTGTTCAGAGAGCTATTGTAGATCATTTCATAATTGTTGATTTATCACTGTCTCTCAGTAGACTGATTTGATTAATTTTAACTTGAAGTGGAAAAAGAGAGTTGAAATGGCCTGCTTATGGAGAATATAGCTACTTGCCACAGAAGCACTGGGTTAAAGTCTTACAGGTATTATCATATCATATATTCATTTTAACTTACATGCCAAACTAATTTTTGTAATAGTAGAATAGATGCAAATGGAAAAGGAAATTAAAGAAGCAACTAGCTGCATGTTTCAAACAATAAATCACTAACAGAATTTGCAACTGTACTGCTCACCTGCCCAACTTTTTATTTTGTTTTTATAGTGGGCATGTGTCAGTTTCTTGTTCTTTGCTATTTTCAAGAGTATTCCAGAGAAAGCTTCCCCATAATGATAAGGAATTATAATGATTGGAACTGGCAATACAAGCATTTCAATTGATAGATTATATGTCAGGGCTTTTTCAAAATAGAACTTGGGGCAGATCCCTCCTAATCCTCAACAGTGCCAAGCATTTAATTCCATTAGGTGACTAAAATTCTATTTGAAAAAACAGTTCATGCAAACCAACCTACCTGCGGAAATGGCAGCGTGTGTCTAATTTACTCATTGAAAGGTCTTCAATATCATATATGCAGACAATCATGGGCTGCATAAGAGACTAGAGTGATTTGGTTACTATACAAAAAATCCATGTATGCTCTACCCATTCACACCCATTCCAAGTTACATTACCTAATCCACAAACTCTAGCTCACAAATCATATTCAATTCCACGAACTTCTCAACTGTGGAACTCATTGCCACCCACTACTTTCCCTGAATCCTATAATATGTCATCCTGTAAATATAAGATCAACAAACTTGATCTTTTCTCCATTTCTACTTTAAAACTCCCCCCACCCATTTTCTCAGTTTTCCTTTGTTGGGGCTTTGTTATATGCCCTATGTCCTTTCCCCAACATTAATTACTGAAAAACTGTTTATTCCTCTACTAAAACTCGGTTATCTTTGTTATTAGTTTTGGATGATTTCTTGCTTTGTTTTAAAATTATGCTATCCAGCTTATTTATTTGAAGCTAGATTACAGTNTATTAAAAGAGGGATATTACCTAGATAAGAATTTTTATTTTGCAAGATGAGCCAACACTTTAGTTTAAAAATATATCTTTTACCAGTTGTTAACCCCAATGCAAATCTGTTTTTGATATTACCCCTGCATGTGTATGTCCCTTGTCTGAATTTCCAAAATTTGACAGTCCTGCAATATTCAAGTTATATCTAAATTAGTTCAGTTTACAAAGGAGTCAGGTAGGACCCTCTATCTCAGCGACCATCATTGACTCAGCAGGGTAGCCAACAAACCCTGGAAGGCCTTGAAGAACCCTGGATTTTCTTTGCCCCTGGAAAAATACTCTTGAAGACCCTGGAATTACAAGCCATCCCTGAAAAATTATGGTCTAAAGCAGATTTCTCATCTACAAATAAGTGGCCTTGCCGTACTGCTATGTTTTTGACTTTGGGTAGACTGTGCGACACCCCCAATACCTTCCCTCCCTTCGGTAAATCCTGCAATATTTTTGTACCATGTGGTAGAATCTGCAATGTTGTCTTACCATTCAGTAAATTCTGCAATATTTTTGTACAATTTGATAAATTCTGTGATGGTTTGTACCCAGTAGTGACCTGGCAGGGGGGTCGGGCTCCATGGCCACCTAGCACAGTGGTGTGAAGGTATGCCAGAAAAGGAAAAAGGGCACTAAGCAGATGCCGGCTATATGGGAGAAATGGAGTTAGGTTTGAAGCCATTTCATGATCAGCTGCAATAAGATGTTTGTGGTTATATTTCGTCGTGTCTCAAGCTATTTTGCAACATTACTTGTAGCTTTTTCTTCAACTAGGGTACCAAGCTGTAGTGCCTAGTAAATTCACCAAGCAAAGTGCTCATTCACGGAGAGCCCCTTGCCCCGTAATGAATCTTGTATCTTGCAAAACAGATATCACAAGCTTTTTACATTTCTGCTTATTGTTGAATAAAACAGGGAAATCTCTATGAATGTAAAATCAAATTTATCTGGCTTTTTGAAAAGAAATTATGTACAAGCACGAATTCCAAAACCTGGCATTGACACACTGATGAAGACCAAAGAGGTACTTTTCATGAATATTTTCAAGATGAAGAGGCATCAGCTGAGATAGGCAGTAATGTATTGAACTACCAAATTCAAAAAAGATTCAGAGGAGGACATCTGTTCCTTCTCTGACTAGAGATCAATCAGGCATCATGCTTGTCCTACTTGCCAAAAGGGCGTTTTCTGACATCTGGAAGGTGTGAGCTCAAAAAATATTTTGCTCGCTCCACTTGTGCATTTGATACTTCCTTGTTCTATGGATAATACTCTTAACTTATGGTCTTTACAATTGTGCATGCAGTTTAAAGGACTTAGAAAGAATATTAGTATTTAACTTCAATTAGGTTATTTCCATTAGCTTTCTTGTACACAGCATGCTGTTGGCCATCCCTCCCTGAAATAACCAGCCGCTACCACTGCTCGAACCATTCCGTAAACTTCAAAACCTTAACTTCCTGCAACACTCCCCAATATTTATCTCTAACTCTGTCCCTGCATTAGATGAGAATTTTCTGCTTCTAGCAATGGCATTCAGCCTTTGAAGATTAATGATGAAAGTAATTACATTCTATTTTGCAAAAGGGCATTTTCCGACATTCTAAAGGGTGCTACCTAAAAATTTTTCTGGGGACAAGCCCCCAGACCCTTTTTCCAGCATGGTACGTTTAGGCAAAAGGAAAATACATTTCTATGTATTGCGGTAAATATTTTTAATGTAAAAGCATCCAGCTTTTAGCTTAATTTCTGCATCTGTTCCCCCTTAGCGCGGCTGGTTATATTATTTTTGTTTGGTACCTTATTAGGATTAGGGAAAATACGGTCTCTTAGCACCTTAGGTCAAGGAAGAAAGTATCAGTTTTACCCAGAAAGTAAGGGAAAGTCTGGGAATTACATTCTTATAAACATGTATGAGCCCTGTGTATGTTGTGTGGCAAGTAGCATGGTTTTCCAACAACAGAAACAAAATTTAAGTAAAATGCAGAATGGAATGTGGTGAAAGCAATAAGTCCCTAGAGAAGCCAGGAAATTTGGCAGAAAATCCCCTGAAAACCCCTGGAAAAATCTTTCATTTTGTGTTGGCCACCCTGCTCAGGTATTAACAAAATTATAAAGAATACTGTTTGCCATTGGCATTCTTTCAGCTTTTGAAAATGCTGCCAATGACCCTCAAGGCTACATGGCAACCAGGCTTAACAGTCTTTGATGGTTGCCAGTGTGCATCCTTCTACAGTTTTGGGTCATTGACAGTTTTTCTCAGTCACTGAAGGTTGCTGAAATAGACTTCAGTTCAAATGGCCCTCAAGGAATTCGCAGTTGTTACTGTGATTGTAGTAGGTACTGTGATACTTCCATATAGTTGCTGTTGGTTGCTGACAGTCTTACTTTTAGGAAAGACAGTCAACAACCTTCAATGACAATATGGATACCAGGTTTTTCCATCAGCCTTGGTTTCCCTCATGTGTGTAGTTATGCAACAGCTTAGAGTTTTTTGTTTAGAAGGAGGCAGGTTTGTGTAGTATTTATTGTTGCAGGGTAAGTTAGTTTGTTTGCAAGTTTTTGTCATCAGATATAGAAGGAGAGAAAGTTGATACAAATGAATTACCATCTTTGTTATTTCATGTATCTCATCTAGTTATCCTGTTTCTTCACTAGATGTTAATCATAGTCAGTTTATTCAGGAGTTGACCTAGACTACAGTAGCAGTTTGTTAGACTTTAAACTGAGACCAAGTAGTGTAATCAAAAATTGATTCCATTGTTTTGCTACATTTTTGAATTTGCCATTTGAAATCAGCAAGAATATGAGCAGTCTTCTTTCTTTTGCTTCCAATACAGCATGGTGGTATTGCATTTCTATATCATCCATGTGCAGAAAATTCCTCAATTAGCAGACTACGATATGTTGCTGATTCATGTATGCATCGCTATGTTCTAACACAGTACCATAAACTATCACCAGAAAGGGTAATAGTAGTGTTTGATATTTTACATCTTATTGTAATTTCCCATTCTTAAAGTTTCAGGGTGAATTTTTGTGTCATTCAACACATTGTAACATGGCAATTATGCAATTTTACATATGCATCCAAGGGAAACTATGCCTTAGAATTTGCAGCTGCCATATTCTCACCAGTTTTGCCAACCTTTCTAGTATTTCTGCCATTCAAATATTCCCACATTTAGTTAGGGGGTTGACTAATTAAACATGAACAGATAATTCCATAAAATATTTCCTTTACTGACAGTGTTGTGACCTGTTATTATATATTTGAAGGTATGTTTCTAAACCTAAAAGTGGAAGCTGAATTTATTGATGCATTAGTGCTATGTAATTGTAAATGCTATAATGATTGACATTCAAAGCTGATGAGGACTGTGGCTTCTTATTTCTATATTAGGTACATTCTATATTTACAGCCTTTGGCCTTGGTTTCATGGGGTTGTTTTCTTTTGATGAACAATGTTAATGTGAATAAGAGCAAAGATTGGATAAAATCACATGCTTATAAAGGTCCTGCATCACACATACATAGGAATGGTACATATGAGCATAAGTTGCTAAGACCATCAAAAGTCATCACAGATATTAAAGATACTTTATTGTGTCCTGATGAAAAGGAAAAGGTACTATCATTATTTAACTTTTAAGCTGTGAATACATGCAAATTTCCTTTTACTTTTTCATATGTGGAAAATGTATGAGGTTTAGTGTAAACAATGTTTTTATCTGTTCAGCTGGGATGTCAAAGTTTTGAAAAAGTATTGGTAGATGTATCTAAATATATTGGCAATAGCAGAAACCTAGTGGCAGTCTCAGTACTGAAATTATGAAAAGGAGGAACATGTAGAGAAATAAGAATGCTTTCTCGCTACTAAGACATTTGAACTTTTGGGAGGGGGAACTAGGAGCCTTTGGAATATTTTATTTGAAGTCATGAAGCAGTATTTTTGGGGGGGGCGTGAGTGACCCATTGCCCCTTTTTATTGGATGGAGTTTTGGAACCTATTTCAGACTTCTAAAGTGAAGCCTCTAGCTAAGAGGAATAATTTAAACAATTGTTTGCACATATTGTCAATAGCAAATAAGCATCTTAAGAGCTCACATATATTTTGATGCAATCTCTACAAGATTTATGCAGAAATATTTTTGCTCCTGCTTCAAGCAAAATCAGACATAAACAGACATAAATTCATTATTATCTTTCTTTGGTTTATCAAGAAAGACAATTGACACATTTTAATTGCTGATGTTAAATTGTTGATCAATTTTGTTCTTGCAATGCAAATAGACACCAATGGTAGGGTGTCAATGTCTTTTAGCTATTCATGCTGTCAGCTGATACTGCAACAAGTTCCCATAAGGTGGTGAGATAGAATGAAGAGAATGATAGGAATTTTTTGATATTATAGAAAGTATGCATGCCCCTCACCCCCTTTTCACATTTTGATAATTAAGGGATATATTGAGTTTTGGTCAGAAATCTTGTTCCAAATAGTTGCAGCTCCCTGTGTTCAAAAGGCTGTTTGGGTGCTAAATATGGTTGGTTCTTGATTTATAGGTATTTTGTCATTCCCTTGATTGCTTTTGTGAATTGCTGCTATCCAATAGGGTCTCCACTCTGGCTGGAAAAGCTGGAAAATGAGCCTTTTTCAGAATTTGGTTGGAATAGCTGGAAAGCCATAGGTATTTCTCCAGCTTNTTGGCTGGAAAAGCTGGAATTTTGTACTTGAGCCTAATAATACGTAAAAGCATTTTTAGATGAAAAACGATCTTATCAAGAAACAGAAGTAATGAAGACAAGATTTTTTAATATCACGTGGGAGAGGTCTTTTTACCAAATTGACTTCCAAAGAATTGGAAGTTTTCCCTATGGTTTGCCGGGATAGCTCGTAAATCCTTACCCTCTGGGCTGGTTTATCTAAAAACATTGAATTTACATAGGACATTCCAATTTACAGGAAATTTTAAGGTCATTCAATAATTTGCAACAATAGTTGGACTGCATTTTCAATGGCTGGAATTTCAGTGGACATCCTGTCCAGGCTTCTGAAAATAACAGCATATTGAGAAAATTACAAAAATGACTAACTTCAAATGTGTTCAGTTAGCCTGAAGTACTAGCTTGCAATGCTCTATTCAGGGTTCATACACATCTTGCCAAATCTTTTTTCCTGACTTTTCCTAACTTTTTTCCTGAAAATGAAGGTGTTTTTCCTGACTACAAATTAGAAATATATAATATTTTTTCCTGACTAGCAGGTATTGAAAATGATGCCACTGAACCATCAATTAGGAAAAAGTAGTTGAATATCTTTTGTTACTTTGGGTAAGAAAAGGTAGATCTCTAGTTAATTCCTTTCTCAAACAAAAACCCAAATATCATAAACTTGACAAGCCAAAAATCCTCAATGTTTCATATAATGTCAATGACTACAGAACAGTCACAATCACACCTTCAACTTAAGCTCTGAAAGCACCTTGCATCATACATGCAAAGACCTAAGTNTTGGCTGGAAAAGCTGGAATTTTGTACTTGAGCCTAATAATACGTAAAAGCATTTTTAGATGAAAAACGATCTTATCAAGAAACAGGAGTAATGAAGAAAAGATTTTTCAATATCACGTGGGAGAGGTCTTTTTTACCAAATTGACTTCCAAAGGATTGGAAGTTTTCCCTATGTTTTGCCGTGATAGCTCGTAAATCCTTACCCTCTGGGGCTGGTTTATCTAAAAACATTGAATTTACATAGGACATTCCAATTTACAGGAAATTTTAAGGTCATTCAATAATTTGCAACAATAGTTGGACTGCATTTTCAACGGCTGGAATTTCAGTGGACACACCCTGTCCAGGCTTCTGAAAATAACAGCATATTGAGAAAATTACAAAAATGACTAACTTCAAATGTGTTCAGTTAGCCTGAAGTACTAGCTTGCAATGCTCTATTCAGGGTTCATACACATCTTGCCAAATATTTTTCCTGACTTTTCCTAGCTATTTTCCTGAAAATGAAGGTGTTTTTCCTGACTACAGATTAGAAATATATAATATTTTTTCCTGACTAGCAGGTATTGAAAATGATGCCACTGAACCATCATTTAAGAAAAGTAGTTGAATATCTTTTGTTACTTTGGGTAAGAAAAGGTAGATCTCTAGTTAATTCCTTTCTCAAACAAGAACCCAAATATCATAAACTTGACAAGCCAAAAATCCTCAATGTTTCATATAATTTCAATGACTACAGAACAGTCACAATCACACCTTCAACTTAAGCTCTGAAAGCACCTTGCATCATACATGCAAAGACCTAAGTGAAGCTCTTTAAAGCCTAATCTCCAATAGGTGGAGATTGTAGAGGTGGAAGAAAACTAGCAGCAAAAAGTAGAGAGTGATTCTACTTTCAAAGCTCGACATTTTTCTGCCAAGTAGAGATTCAGCTTAATATCCTATAACATTCCCAATAGAAAAACTGTTGACTTTTTTCAACCAAACCAATGAACTACAAATGGTATTTGAATAGGTATAGTAGCGAATGTTGGTTACTTCAAAGTGTTCAAATAGTGAGAAACGTAATTTGGAGACATTATTTGTATCCCCTAGTGGATGCAGGTGGAACCACGGGGCCATGCAATAGCCTCAAATGGTGAAATTTCTTGTAGTACATTATTTGTGTTAAGAGACTTCCCAAGCCAGACAGAGGAGTTGTTGTAGCAAAGCATACAATAACTCACGAATTGCATCACTTGAGTACTAACTACGAACGATATGAAATTGAACTTATGTTCATAGAACATTTCTATGAAGTATGATATACTTCTTATCTTTGATCGCTATGGCATCGAGTAGTCTTTAAGCCAAGCATGCCCTACCTAAAAGCTAGTATAATCATGATTGGTTTGCATCTAAAATTCTGGGCTATGATAACATAGTTGTTTCATTTGGTCTGGCAATACTCTTTCATTTGCGGATTATGAAACTCACTGAATCTTATGAAAGCAATAGGCTTCTTTGGAAACAAGCAAAAGCAGATAATTCCCTCCAAATTTCATGTAAAAATATTGTTTAGAGAACGGAGAAAAAATATTGGGCAAGCCAAAATATGCCGTTAAGACTAGTGTGACACTTTGAAGGGACAGTCAAGAACCATTTAAAAGAGCTTGACAATATAAACAAAGTAAACTACAAAGACAAATTCTCAAAGAAGACAATCAGAGAGAGGAAGATAAACTTAGAACAGAAACGCCTCATCAAGCAAAGTCAATCAACTTCTTCAAAGTTTGCAGCGCTTTTCCGCTAGTCGTGAAAGAGCACTTTCCAAATCACTGATTTCCCCTGCCTGCTCTTCTGATTTGCTTTTAAGAGTATTTGCCTCCAAAATCATAACCTGAATATCCTTTCTTTTCTCTGCAGCCTTTCTCATGGATGCAAATTTTGTTTCTAGATTTGCTTTGCTCTTCTCCAGGATCGCAATTCGTTCCTGCAACTCCTTCATTTCTTGATTGAGGATTTCCTTTGCTGTTTCCTTTGACTCCCTAGCCTTCCTCGTTTTTATTTGGTCTAGATAATCATGATACCTGCTCTTTGCCTTAGCACAAGAGCTCCTGAGCTCTCTCCCAATATCCACAGTATGTGGCTTTTTGTTGCTTGACAAATGGTAATCTTTGATGAGCCTTTTACTACAATTGACTTGTTAGCTATGTTGTCCTGACGAACACCTGAATTTAAAGAAAACCCTTTTTCAACATCAGCCTGACCATGGCTGAGACTGAGCATTATCTTGAGAAGAGATGACAACTCCTTGAATTTTGGTACTTTCACTATGTCAAAATAAAATTCATCCAAAGCAGGTAATGTTGTAACATCAAGGGTTCTAAGAACAACAACGTCTCTCATGGATGAATATTATTGTGTTATGATTGTGTCAGCAGTGTGGGGGGGATCAACTTCAGCAACACCAAATGTTGAAGCAAACTTTTTAGCTTTTTCACTAGAGATGACCCTCTGCAATTCACAACAGTTGTTGGGTTGTAAACTACAGCACTGCGCACACTACTGCTGAGTCCAGTGGGTAAATTTCCTTCAGTTTGCCACCCACAGTTATGATACATTTGACAACACTTTGATATGCAATCCACAGGTGCCAATATCTATCATACCATGGGCAGATATCTCCTTCCACTTATCTACTAGCTTTGAGTAGAACTTATGGTTTACAGTGGGTCCATCCATGGACACTTGCAATATTTGTGCCAAATTGATGCTCGCAATGGAGTCATTGAAATGAAGAATAAGGTCTTGATGTGAAGAATGGCCCATTAACCTAGAGTCCCAATAATTAGTTTTAACATGTAGACACTCAGTATCCCAGAACCTTACAACAATGTCCATTTGACACTCTTGTGTTGTCTTATTAAGACTTTCATCAAATTCAACTACTACACATGGTGACTTGCTCACTTTGAGTGCTAACAGATCTTTTATATAAGTAGTGATACCCCCAATTAGTTAGATATTTGATCTTGTCCGCTCCACACTGAAAACTGCTTACAATATGACTGTCAGGAAACATGGTTTTAAAGGCTTCAATAATATCCTTTGCAGAGTTATTTGAAAAATCATTTTTCCCAATAGTCACAACGCAAATAATTTCTGCTTTCCGCAAATGGCAACCTTCCATGCTTTCGGTAATCATTGTCTGGACTTTTACAGGAGAAACTTGCCTTGTTGAGCAAACCAATACAATGTCTATGACCTCTGCAGGTGCTTGGGGAGAACTAGAGGCATGAGTTTGTTTTGTGAAGAAATCCTGAACTTCAACTCATTCTTCTCTAGCTGTGCAATGCTTCTTGCTTTTGGCATGTTTTTGTAGGGCCTCTGAACCCATGCTTCCCAAAGAGAGGTCTTCTTTCTTGCACCATTTGCATCTAATATAATTTTTTTTAGTAAGTAATGTTGGGGAAAGGCGGTAGGGCCTATAACAAAGCCCCAACAAAGGAAAAACTGAGAAAATGGGGAAGTTTAAGTAGAGAAGGAGATGATATGAAGTTTGGTGATGATACATTCAAAAGATGACAAATGGTAGGAGTCAGGGAAAGTAGTGGGTGGCAATGAGTTTCACAGTAGGGAAGTCGTAGCAATGAAAGATGATTTGTGAGCTAGAGTTTGTGGATTAGGTAATGTAGCTTGGAAAGGGTGTGAGTATGTAGAGCTTCTGGTGGTTCAAACACGCCTCACTGGATCAGGAATAATATTCTTGAGTTCCTGAGAGCAATGTCCGTGAAAATAGCGGTAGCGAATTGAAAGATCTGCAACAGGACGATGATGAGAGAGAGACTGTAGAGAATTGTTGAGGTTTGGATTGTTGAGAGACGGATATCTTTAGACTGGACTCTGTGAAGAAGATGGAAAGAAGATTTAGGAGCACCAGCCCAGACATGAGAGCAGTACTCCAGAGAAGGACGAATCTGAGATTTGTATATAATTAATAGTTGAGAAGGTGAGAAATAGCCATGGGCTCTAGAAAGAAAGCCAAGTTTCTGAGATTCAGGCTTTGCAATGGAATTGATATGGGGTTTCCAAGTGAGATTAGATGAAATAGAAAGACCAACTTGAGTGAAAGAAGATGAAATGTCCAGTTTGTTGGCCGTTCATGAAAACTGAGGGGAGATCTTGGTGGTATTTACGTGATATGAGAACCTGTGTTGTCTTTTCTTCATTTAACTTATCAAGGTTGTCACTACCCCACTTCTCTACATTTGTCAAGTCATTGGTGAGGAGTGAGGCTGAAGTGTTACGATATGGTGAAATGTTGGAATAAGCAAGGTGTTGAGGATTGGATGAAAAAGATGAACTTAAATAAGAGTCATCAGCAAAGGAGAAAATACTGGAAGATGTAGAGGAAAGCAGGTCATTTATGAAAAGGATGAACAGAACAGGAGAGGTAACAGAGCCCTGAGGTACACCTGAGTTGATAGAATGAGGATTAGAGAGGTAGCCATCGACCCTAATTGCAATTGATCTATCAGATAGAAAGCTAGAAATCCATTTAATGAGGGTGTGGTGAAGACCAAACATTGGCAGTTTAGCAAGAAGACCTGTGTGCCAGACGCGATCAAAGGCCTTGGAAATATCAAGAGAGATTACTCTACTCTCACCGTAGGATTCTAGAGCAGAGGACCAAGCATGAACAGCTTAGGCTAGAAGGTAACCGGCAGATCTGGCTTGTCGAAACCCAGATTGATGGTCAGAAAGAAGGTTGTTTGTTTCAAGGAAGGCAAGCAGTTGTTTGGTGATAATAGTGTCCATAGTCTTAGAGATGAGAGAAGTGATTGCCATAGGGCGATTGTTTGATATTATTATCAACCTTCTTAATCAAATCCTTAGATTCAGCATCTTCCAGCCATTTATCAGAGAAGATGTCTGCTTCGGCATGTTTCTGAAATTTAATTTAAGTGACATGAAGGAAATGCAATCGTGAATAGACATTTAACAAATTGTCCAAAAAGTGACCACAAAGCCACAACCTATATACTCACAGGAAATATTCACAATTCTTAAAAAGCATTCAAGATTGCTAAATATGTCGCTTGTGATAATCAATGTCCATTCTCCAATGTCACAGCAGCAAGTTCTGGCATTAATGAATCACTGAATTACATCGAACCCAAATATATATGCTTCAAAAGCAATTTAATTATTATGAGAGCCATGGAGCCGCAGGAATTGGTGGTGGTCGACAGGACCTAGGGACGTGGTGAGGCTGTACCAAAATGCTACATGTAGTACTACTTCCTACCAAAACTGCAATAGGGGCAAATCAATCATGTGAAGTTGTAGGAGTGAACAGACAATAAGAGGTCAATGGCGGGAGAGACAGCAGCCAAAGGAACAAGCAGATAAACACGCATGGTGCATACCATGCAAACTTTACGCCAATAGTATGGCATAGTATTGCATCATGCACCTAAAGCCACATCTATGCAACACCAGTCCAAACCAATAACAAAAGAATCCCATTCTATAAAGTGTAAGAATTTCTTCCTATTAGATTCAACGCCGAATGCAACAAAAAAGAGATTAGTGCATGCCTAAGATTTTTGGTTCTAAGTGCATGGAATGTACCTTGGATGAACACGATGTTAAGAGGTGGTGTCCATGTAATCTTAAGGAGTTTTAAGAGAGTCACGGGCTTTCTGCGACTCTCTTAAGACTCGTTCAGATTATATGGAAACCAGCCCTAATCAGAAAGCAGGGTGGCTAACAAACCCTGGATAGGGTAGCCAACAAACCCTGGAAACCCCGGAAGACTCTGAAAAACCCTGGAAGACTCTGACAAACCCTGGATTTTGTTTGCCCCTGGAAAAGTACCCTGGAAAGCCCTGAAATTACATCCCACCCCTGAAAAATTATGCTCTGAAGCAGATTTTCCGTGCATCAATTCTTGGCCTTGCAGTGCTGTTGCATTTTTTCTTCATGTAATGCAGGGGAGAAGGATCTATGAGGTTACTGGGGGGAGGAGGATGTAAAAACAGCTATCATTTGTCATGTGGCAAGCAGCTTCTTTTCCAACAACGGACACAAAATTTCATTTAAAAGGCAGAATGAAAGGTGGATGGGTACAGGCAGAAGATCTATATGTTATGTGATAAATATATTTTTCGAAACCATAGTCAAACGCGCCGTGGAAAACCCCTAAAATTGGCAGAAAATCCTCTGGAAAACCCTGGAAAAGAATTTCATTTCACGGTTGGCCACCCTGCTGGAAAGCCTGGATGACTCTGAGAACCCTGGATTTTGTTTGCCCCTGGAAAAATACCCTGGAAAACCCTGAAATTGCATCCCACCCTTGAAAAATTATGTTCTGAAGCAGATTTTCCGTGCGTCAATTTTTGGCCATGCAGTGCTGTTGCATTTTTTATTCCTGTAGTGCAGGGGAGGAGGATCTATGAGGTTATTAGGGGGTATCATTTGTCATGTGGCAAGCAGCCTCGTTTTCCAACAACGGGCACAAAATTTCATTTAAAATGCAGAATGAAAGGTGGATGGGTACAGGCAGAAGATCTATATGGTATAATTATATTTTTCGAAACCATAGTCAACGTAACCTGGAATGCCCCTAAAATTTAGCAGGAATCCCCTGGAAAACCCTGGAAAAGAATTTCATTTCACTGTTGGCCACCCTGGAAAGTCATGCGATTCATCAAAATTCGTTATTATTACTGCTCAATGAATTACTCACCTGTGACAGTACAAATTTATGATCTTGCGTTAACCCGATTATTTGGTATACGATGTTGAAACTACGAATCTGTATATCCTTCGCGATAGCTGTACGTATCTGTAGTTGATCACAATCCTTCGTTGATTTCCAAGTAATTAGTCACTACTGCTCTATTGCATACCACTCATTTGCATATTCTCTATAGACGCACACTTTTTCTTACTGGCTTCGTACTGTCGCACTTATTGCTTACTATTTATTCTTTCATTTAACGTTAGCTACAAAACTATAGCTGCACTTGCTAATTTATGACAACTATATACATAAAACAAATATCTACTATGGTATAGATATAATCCAGCCTTGGGGGCCCACAAGCCAGTGGTGGTCTCAAGCCGGTCCCAAGCCCGGATAAATGGTGAGGGTTGGCGGCAGGAAGGGCATCCGGCCGTAAAAACTCCAGCCAGACAATATGATGATGCAGATAATAGATCGAAGAGACAATGCTAGGGGTCCCCCGTAGGCGACGTGCAGCACGATCGCCGTGGTGCTGTGAAAAATGGGCTACGGCTACCGTATCAGGAGCGAATATGGCTAAAGAAGATAGCTAAGAGGAGGAGGAAGAAGAAAGATGGAGCGAAGCGCATAGTGAAGATAGCTACTCTCAACGTGGGAACAATGACCGGAAGAGGAAGAGAGATAGTGGATGTTATGCAGAGAAAGAAGGTGGATATCATGTGTGTACAGGAGACAAGGTGGAAAGGACAAAAAGCAAAGGAGATTGGAGAAGGATACAAGCTCTATTATGTAGGGAAAGATACGAAGAGAAATGGCGTAGGAGTTATCCTGAGTCCAGGAGTGAAAGATGGGGTACTGCAAGTTACCAGAATGTCGGACAGGATCATATGGGTACAGTTGGAATTGGAGAAGGAGCCAGTAAATGTGNGGCAGTGACAAAGGCGCAGGAGAGAAAGATGGAAGTGGCAGAGATGAAGATGTTACGATTCTCCATAGGAAAAACTCGATTGGATAAAATCAGAAATGAGGAAGTAAGACGAAGATTAGGAGTGGTGGAATTGGGGCACCAGTTGAGAGAAACGAGAATGCGCTGGCTGGGGCATATAACGAGAAGAGAGGAAACATATATGGGAAAGAGGATGCGTCAAATGGTAGTGGGGAAGAGGAAGAGAGGAAGACCGAAGAGAAGATGGCAGGACTGCATTGATGACGATCTGAAAGGGTTGGGAGTGAGGGAGGAGGATGCGCTTGATAGGAGAGAGTGGAGGAGAATTATCCGCACCGGCGACCCCAGAGACTGGGAATAAAGCCGTAGGAGAAGAAGAAGAAGAAGTATAGATATAATCTAAAATATGATACGATTTATCATAAGAAACCTAAGTTAACATGAATGTTTTCCTATAGGTTTGTGGTGTTCGTAATACTGTAGTTTTGCAACTATATTATGGGATTTGTAGCCTTTTGCCTGATCACCCTTCAACTATTCTGCCTTTAATATATTAGAGATATGTTACGGTAGCATATCTCCAATATATTATACGTAGAATTGTTCTCACTTCGAATACAATTATTAAGAAAAAAGTTTAACAACGTATGCATTTAAGGTATCTATTGTGCGACGTATAAAGCCAAATTTTTATTTCAGTTGACTTTCAGTCGATTAATCGACTGGATCAGTCAAACATTCAACCATAATGTGACTTGGCTTTAGACGTCGCATTTAATTACAATTTCAGTCGATTTAACTTGACTTTTATTCGACAACAATTCTGTTGTTTTGATTGACATTTTCGAATTACAGATTGCGTGTTTACATTCCAGATTGTATTTTTGCATTTCAAACTCGAGAAATGAAATTTTACATTGATATAACTCTACAATTGGGTGCCACAGACTTCACATGACTGATTAAATTTCCTGACTTCTTCCTGACTTTATTCAAGTTTCAACAAAATTTCCTGACATTTCATGACTTTTCCTGACTGCCCTTAAAAGCATACTTCCTTTCCTGATTTTTCCTGACCGTATGAACCCTGTGTATTGTTTTAAATATGAGCATTTTTCCGTCCCCATAATGAACCTTTGACATTACTTTTGTATAAGGAGAAAAATCAAAGTTCGTTGTCTGCCTGTAGATAACATATGTGCATTGCAAGAGCTAGTTATGTGTGTCCAGCACTTTTTCATTCATTTTTTTTTTGCCATAACAGCATGAAAATATGCTGTACCTACAGTACAGTCATGTTTGCCAAGTTAGCAGACAATGCCAAGGCCTGCAATGGCTATGTCAGCCCTGTTGCCATTGTGCATAAAATGATAATAATGATCCATGAAAATTATACAAGAAGAGAAGCAGAGCTACATAAGAGAAGCAAACTTACTCAATACCGAGGGTTACTTTTGATTACCAATCAATTGGTTGCCATTTCTAATCAAAATTAAGGAACCTCCAATCGTGAAGCACAAGTTTTCTGGAACATTATCCTAATATACATTGCTGGTAACCTTGATTTGGGGAGGTTGATAGACATTTGTGGTTTTAGGAAAGGCAGACTTATTCAAGATTTCTCTTTTGTGGAGCTAGTGAAAGACGTTGAAATTGTACTGTAAGCTAAAGTCAAGTAAGAATAACATGGTTAGTTTATTCATTAGTCAATATGAGTAGAAACTGGAATGTTAGTTTAGCTTTTTCTCAATATTTGAAATAAACAACTTAACAAGTGTGAAACACCCCAGTAAAGCAATTTCGTTCCAGGACCATGCAAGAAGTACTTATCTGTGAGGCAGAAAAGGGTTTATGGCAAGTTATTATGAGATGTTTTAGTTAAGGCTGGTTTCAGAATAGTTTTCCCTCGTGAAAATGTTGTCCTTTGCTATTTTATAGCAGAACCTTGTATTGGATCAGATGGGAGTCCCAAAAGTTGGATTCAGTATTTTAGTGTACAGAATGCTTATTTGCAAAAGTTGATTCTTGCACTTTTTGTAGATCAGTACATCAAAAGGTGTCATCTGGACTTCTACCTATTATACTAGTTTTTGGCTATTTTTGTCAAAGCCATCGCTGTGTTTGCCACATTTAGAAGTTGTTTTTCTTGCACGCATACAACGTGCCAACGGGGGAGGAGAGGGTGGTCTCTTCCATTTGAAAAGCCATTGCACACAGGTAGGGTACCAAAATAACACCTTTCTTCTACGTACTTCTTGATTAATCTCTTATCTCATTCTATATTACATCGCTGTTATTCTATAATGCAGGCCTCACTCCTTTCAACAAGAATTGCATCTACATCTAAAGTTCCCACCGTGATCGC
>OLMO02000262.1:10142758-10153914 GCA_900291935.2 Cassiopea xamachana | reverse complement strand
TGAGAATGAAAGTAAATAATGACCAAAACGACTGGGACGAACAATTACCACACGCTCTTCTGGCCTACCGAATTAGTAAGCAATCACCTACAGGAGTCACACCTTTTGAAATGTTGTATGGAAGAGATGCTAGACTACCATTGGGTGTAGAGAAAGATGAAATTGTTGCCAAACCAACTCATGGTCCTGCAAAATATCTTGAAGATTTAAAAAGAAGACAAGACGATCTACGCAAAATTGTCACAGAGAGGATAGAGAAAGCACAGATGAAACAGAAGGAGAAATATGATGCCAGAAATCGCTCGAGCCAAACCAAGTCATTCCGTGTGGGAGATATTGTGCTGTTAAAGAATTTTCGCGCAAGAGGTTTACAAGGGAGGTACATAGGCCCGTATATTATTATAGACATTAAAGATGCAGTTTGTGAAATTGAATCACTGGAAGATAAGAGACGGAAAACTGTACATTTTAATGCACTGAAGCCTTTTAAAATGGACTACGAAATAAAAGATGTCCCAAGAGTTGATGTAGACCTAATGAGTGAGGAGTTTGAAACAGAAGAGGAATTGTTTGAACTGTACGAGCCGCTGCATACGAATGTAGAGAGACATATTGAGTTTGAAGCCAATAGGCCGTATAATTTGAGAAGGCATCGCAGAGCACCTGAGCGTTATGGAATACCCGTAACAGACTTTTAAAGGAAGAATATTCGTTGAACTTTTGTTGAAATAGCTGAAACATTATGAACGCTGATATCAAGAAACTTGCAAAAAAGAAGAAAAAAAAATTGGACTTGTTTTGTTGAAATATTGTACTATTGCATTTAATTTCTATCGATTATAATTTGTTTTATATTGTTTGGGGGTTATGCATATTTTAGGGCGGGGGAGTGTGACGTTTTGGAAAGAGAGTTAATTTGGAGCGAGGCTGTAGCCGGAAGTTTATTGTTTAGTTTTACATTGTTTTAGAGAGACTAGGGAGAGAAGAGAACAGAGTGTGAAAAAGGAGTTTCGATTGCGGAGTGGGTTTTTGTTTAGATTTTTGTGATTGTAGAAGTTGTTGATATTGGATGAAGTGGAGAAGAGAAAACTAGAAATCAAGTCTCTGTTATTGTGAAAATCTTGGTTCTTGTGGGCTTCGTTACACTGCATATTGTTAAAAAACATGATTTTGTTGCTATTACATCACTTTTGGTACCATTACACCCAATATAGCTATATTATTTGCATCAAAGTAGAATTTCCAGAATTTTCTAGTTCCGAACACACCCACCTTGTGAGTGCAGGCAAAGTACCACACACAATTATTATGAAAAATGTGGATTTGTTAAAATTTCTTATTTTAGGCCCTGCAGCAAATATTGGTTAACAATACTTCCTTCCTGTGTTGGCGTA
Organism: Cassiopea xamachana; assembly: GCA_900291935.2. NCBI lineage: Eukaryota > Metazoa > Cnidaria > Scyphozoa > Rhizostomeae > Cassiopeidae > Cassiopea > Cassiopea xamachana. The sequence goes on along the minus strand of OLMO02000262.1, from coordinate 10,152,520 downwards.
TTCCAAAGTGTTAGATGATGCATTTTGTGTCCCATGTCTTTTTGTAAGTTACCAATTTGGTGTACGTTGAGCCATTCCAGACATGATGGACCAAGGCACTTTCTGGGATTCCCATGGACGAGTAGTGTAGTGCTAAATTTTAAACTGGGGTGCTGAAAGGAGAATTTTTCAAGACCATGCCCTTTAGAATCCTGCAAATTCAATCAAATTCATTCTTTGACATTGCACTGAACTCCAAATTTGTGCCATTTTATAGCATTAGTTACCTGGGGCAAAAGAGTAAAATGAGCTTGTAAATTTTGTGCAAAGTAGAAAAACTAACGAAACATTTTCGAAAGGGTTTTTATTCACAATGGGGGACTGCGACCCCCCAATCCCATAATTTTAGCTAGGGGCTCCACCCCCTGAACACACTAGTACTTCCATCCGACCCCTGAATCCTACGATATAACAAGGAAGTTATAGCCATCGGTTATGTAATACTATTGTCATGTCAGTTTGGGAAGCCAATAGCAGACTGCATATTATTGTGCGTTTTACCATTGCATTACGCTGCATTGTAAAGTAATTGTTTCACAACCGGAGATAGCCCTCGGCTGAAGACCGTGCAAACAGGACTTTACGCGGAAGAAAACTGAATTGCGAATAGATAGCTTCCAAAAAGCTGGAATATTTCCTGAAAGAGCAAGCTGGGATTAGCAATTTTTAGAAGGCTTATTGCTCACATGGCAATGAGTATGGACAAGGAAATAACTATGGATCATCTCTGCTACCTAGACATCACAAAAGAAGAGTGCTTGGAGATGTTGAAACGGAATGGCAAAATTGGTTCCTTCCTGTTGCGAAAGAGTGTGTCTGTTGCTAATGCCAAAGTCCTCTCTGTGTTGTAAGTCAGAATTTGTCTTAGCTGCATTTAAATTGAGTAGTATACTTGTACAATTCTTGCTCGCATTTACACTGTTTCTATGAAACCAATTTATTTTTCCGAAGGCTTCGAATATTTTCAAAGTACAATCCAAAATGCACAAATCTTTGCCAATTTGTGATAGTTCTTCCGATTCTGCGAATGGAGTGAAAGCTACAGTGGGGGGCTGGTCCACTGGTAGCTCCGCGAGTTTAACCAGACGAACACATAATCTTCATAACAGCAGATCCAATACCCTAAAAATGCCCAATAGGAAGATAAGATACTTTCATCTTCCAACGGGTGAAGTTCTACCCATAGAAGCTAACGTACTATATCACTTCTATGACAAAGTTTCCATTTGAGGAAGCATTTCTTTGTCTTCTAATGAGGTGTCATTCTATGCAACGATAATTCATGAATTTCACTTTATAAGAAACATTTCACACCAGAACACATGAGAGGCTGTTTTTATATATGGGGATACTATTGCCTCCATATCAAACGGCAATGATGAAAAATGATTGAATTCTGGCGGTAACCTTCTGCATGTGTGCTAATTGCACTTGCAATGCTCGTTTATAACGTTGTTAATGCTTCAATGACCAACGAGCAAAGTTTGTAATGTGCAAATATCGAGACCGCTAACCTGTTAAAGCAGTAAGGTTTCTACTTTTTGCTAAAAATAAAGAAAAAAGTACCTTACAACATGTTCTGATCTTAATCTTTGAGAGCATTTTACAACCCAAGTGAATATCAGTATACAATTTTTAAGCTATGTTGAATAGGATATTGAGAACATCCTCACTGGACGTAGTAATATGGTAAATGCTTGCTATTTCAGAGTGGATCCTCAATTTGCAGATGGCATTTATAACTACTTACTGATAGAGAACACAGATGGTAGAATAAGATCGTCGTCATCTAGGGTCGTCCCTCAGTTGATTACAAGTTTACTCAACTGAGGGACAGTGCTCGTGGGGGGGGGAGGGGGCTTGGAGACACATAAATTCATGTGTACTGTCGGAACTTACATAATATTCATAACCTTCTTTTTAGCCTTTTTAGCCAATACCAAAGGCCTTTGCGTTAAAATTCTTTGACACTGCACACTGTTGGCATATTGACAGTACAAACCCCCTCCCAGCATTTTTCCTGGCGCCACCCCTATCCTCCTATGGTGCCATAAAACACCTTAGATCTCATTGCTATTGCTCTTAACCGATTGATACGATTAGTAGGGCCTTCTTTTGAAATTTATGATAGTGAGCAAGCCCCCTTCCTGGGCAACCCTTTAAAGCAAAATCGATGTCAGAGTCTGAACACATAACGGCATTGAAATGTTTTCTTCTATATTCACAGTTTTGATATTTTTATTAAACCCCTGGACAAATTTTTACACCGACATTATCAGTATTACTAAAGCGTCCATTTGCTGCAGCTTCGAAAACAAGACTTCTGGCGTTCTGCATTTGATGTTTTTGCCTTTGACCTGTTGTGCATGGAAATCAACCTTCCTTCTAGGTCTGAGGATACACCGGAATGCTCATATGGACAAAATTGCAGCTTGCTTGAAAAGAACTCGATAATTTTCATGTAAAATGTTATCTAGAGCACAATTGCTCGTACTTAAATCACCCAAAAACATGTTTTGCATGTATAATGGGATCCCTCTAAGTGCACTGGCACAGTAAGTGGCCAAATATAATAAATGTAGACTCCTGGTAACTCGAGCAAGTTTAGACTAGGAAGTTTTTCAGAGTTATGTGAAGTTGAGTTAAAACGAAGTTTCTCAGCTACAGTAGAGTGCATCCTAAAAAATGACTTTCACTAGATACAAGAATCAAGCCCTATTTACACTACACAAACTAACCTGGGACAAATCTGAGTTAGCTCTTTAATATGGATGTTTTGTGGAAAAGCTGCGAGTAAAGAGCTAGACCGCAGCCACAGAAGGGCACTTCGAATTCTACGAAATGGCTATTCTCCTCCACTTGACGAACTTCTACAAAAATCAAGTGAGTGTACAAGTCAGATAAAAAATTTTAGAAAATTATTGCTAGAAGTTTATAAATGTTTGAAAAATGAAAACCCATCTTTCATTCGGAACATGCTCCATGAAAAGAGTCTTCAATATAATTTACGATTGAAAAACCTGCTAATGCTGCCTCAAACTAATACTATTAAATATGGAGATGATACTATAGTTTTTCGAGGCACCATCTTATGGAATTACCTTCCAAATGAAATTAAAAGCCAAAACTCTGTCTGCTCTTTTAAGGAATGTATAAAAAATTGGAGTGGAGAATGTTGCAACTGTAAAATTTGTAAATAGTGAAGTCGTTATATACATCGTGTCATCGTCGTACCTCCCTTTTTTATTTTTGTTATTTTAGAGTATGTTGATGTAAATTGTTGGTCTTAATTAATTTCTCTATGATCTATGTAAGACCAACTTTCAGTAATTTCATATTATTGTTATTACTATTATATTAGTTTAAACCCGGGGCAAACCAAGTTCCGTTTACACTGCGAAACATGTTTTCGATTTCCAAAAGAGTTGTCAGTCTACAAGCACAATCAATGAAAAGATTGTTGAATCAAAGTGGCGCACATGGCTAAAATTTAGAAACACGGATGTGCGAATAGTAAGACTGCCCCGGATTCGACTCTGATTTGTGTTTACACTAAGCTTAACGCAATTAACCCATGGAAAACTCGGGGCGAACCTATAAATATTGCAGGGTCGGTTTAAAGTGGATGGAACCCGGAACGAACCCGAGTTAGTTGCGTTTACACTACCAAAAGTCTAACACAGTTTAAACTAACCCGGGTTAGTTTGTGTTAGTGTAAACAGTACTTAATATCCACCATGATTTGTGGCTTTGTGTTGGCAATACCACTGCAAAATATTTTTGGTGTGCCCTCAAAAACCATTATGCTACTTCACAGTGGCGGTTTCAGGGATCGCGGGGCCCTGGGCCGAACTCATATGAGGTCCTTGCTTGAAAATCACCAAGTATATTCACATGTTTTCCTGTAATTTCTTTCAATTTTTTCTCAGACGTGGGTCCCGTTCTGGGTTATTAGAGCGAGAAGCCTGGGGCCATGGGCCCCTGGTCCCCCTAAAACCACCACTACTACTTCCGGATGACTTTTTCGGTTCACAATAGAGGGCTGTAAGGTCGCAAAGAATACAATAATTGCAAAAAGCTGACCTGACATAGATGTGTGAAACTTGGCACATATGCTCAAAATCTGATGCACATGGATAATTTTATGGGAAAAAGGCTAAAAAGGTCATGTGACTCATGACGTCGACATTTTTCTCTGGCAATAAAAGTCTCTTGGAAGCCTAAAAATCTACATATTATCCGAGAAGAGCTTTTATGCTTGTCCTTACAACTTTCTCGATCTTTTTTCTCGATCTTACCTCCTCCGTTTCCCCCAATTCCTTGGTGTTTGGAGGGTACCTCTGAGAGGACTTTAGTTCAGGCGCGAGCATTTAGGACCGGATGCCCTTCCTGACGGAACCTGGGACCACGTTGGTCTGAGTCGAGTACTTTACCGCTAGGCCACAGCTGCTCTAACTTGTCCTTACAACTATAGACCAAATAATTTATGCAGTTTTAGCTATTTGCATTAAATGTCTAGATAATGATATTATAGAGATGATTGAGAAATGGTTTCCAATCACCATTCTGTATTGCTTGGTGAACAAGGGTTCTTAGGAGCTTTGAAAATACTTCTGGATAGGATTTCTGTTTCAACAGTAGTGATCATTTGGTATTCTAATGCCGATAACTTTTGATCTGTACAAGGTATAAAATTTGCTCCTTCCGGAAATGTAAATTGAAGCTATCTGACCATGCTTGCACAACATTTTTTAATTATTCGAAACTATGTGTTATCAATTTTTTTGCAAAGAAACTACACTATTTACGACCGAAACACGCTTCTCGAACAAATTCTCGCAAAATTATCAGTGTGCTACTCGTTAAACTCCTTAATATTTCCTTAGATTTGATCTACATTTTTAAGGGCGCTTAAAAACTTCGTATATTCGTGTATTCTAGATAAAAATCTTTAAAAACTCTTTATTTCTACCCAATTCTTGAGAGAAAGTTTTTCTTTATAGATTTATACAAGAAATGCATTGCTTTTTGTCGTAGAAATGTCCAAAAATAGTCCTTAAAAATCATTTGTTAAGTCCTTAGAACCTCCTATAAAAATCCTTAAATTTTACCTACCCGCCACAGCACGAATACTGATCATTTACTTTGAACTCGAGCCCAGTCCTCGAGATTATGAGAGACAGAACACCGCTGACCAAGCGCGTCAATATTTGCGCCTTGAACAAGCATGGACAACACGTTTTTCATGGAAGCTTACAGATGAAGGAATCCTAGCACGACTTGGACATCATCTAAGGGAAGTGAAATTTACTTTTACTTTCGTTTAGCTTACTTATAATCCTATCCTCAAAAATTGGATACAAAATATAGCTGAAGATTATGATAGTCAATCGTTAATATCTTCCGTGGTAAGGAAGGAAAGAAATGCTACTGACACCCATAATCATGGGACACTTTCCAAAGCCGATAATTTTGAACAGCAATTAATCACCTTACTAAAGAAAATTCAACCGAGGGTGTTAAAGCTTGAACCCCAGAATGAAGAAAATGATTCATACATTCTTGGAGCTCAATTGAACCAATTAGACCCATTTTCTAATGGAGAGGAGACCTCATTCGATAGGGTGAGAGGAAAATTCTCGTAAAAAAGGAGAAAATCACTCAGCAATGATCGAAACAATCAAGAGATAACTGTGTCACGGTTTGCTCCAACCCGTTTAACTACGGAGGTGATGATGCAACCGGTGGAGAACACTACTCCTCACCATCTGAGGAGGCACCTTCAGAGGACGGAGACTATATATCAGCCATGGCCTCCAATGCAAGTACTTATCATCGTCAAAGTTTAACAGATAAAAAAGAGGCAGACATTTTATCGCTTTTGAAAGCACGAAGCAATACATATAAAAGAAAAAGATGCAGTCAAGCGGGCCAACCAAGTTCAGCTTTGGACTTACAAATTGAACAAGAAATACTTCTTAGTATGATAAATCTCATTTTTACAAATAACAAGGAAGGCCTAGAAATTTTGAAAGCTCTAGTGCAAAGATCTGACCGCTATTGGAGCATGGAACCATTGAACCTTTGCAGTGCCAAAACCATTGGGATGAAAGGGAGAATCTCAACCCATTGGTTAACATCTGATGCCAGCAAGATAGGCTGGGGTGCAAAATTTGGGAAAACCAAACGTGGGGGTCAATAGTCAGAGAAAGAAAGTGAACTGCACATAAAATGTATTGAATTCAAAGTTATACTTTTTGTAATGAAATCTCTTGTTAGAGTGACAAACACTCATGTAGAAATACTCTCTAACAATACAACAACAGTTCAGGCAATGAAAAAAATCGGCACCTCCCATCCAAATAATTGTAATCAAGTAGCTAATAAAATATGGGATCTAGCCATATCTAAAGATATATGAGTCTCAGCAGCACACTTGCTAGGCAAGTATAATGTAGAACCAGATGAAGAATCGAGGAAGGAAGATACACCTTTAGAATGAAAACTTTCAGAACAATCGTTTATTAAATTGTGCGGTACACTGTCTTTCAAACCAGAAATAGACCTATTTGCAAGTCGTCTAAATTATCAGCTAAAGTCATTTGTTTTATACAGACCCGATCCGGAGGCAATGGCAGTAAATTCTTTTTTGATGAATTTGACAAGTTGGAAAGTTTATGCTTTTCCTCCTTTCAGTATTGTTTCAAAAACGATACAAAAAGTGCACATTGATAATACTGAGGGAATCTTAATTGTGCCAGACTAGCCTAACCAACCATGGTTCCCTCTTATAGCACAAATGCAAATATCAAAACCTTTATTTTACCTCCTAGCAAAGATCTATTATATCTTCCAAACAAAGCAAAGGAAATACATCCCATGTACAAGAAACTTCAACTTCTGGCTTGTCACATTTCCACGAAACGATAATTGGAAATGACTTGTAGAATGCTGCCACTGACGTAATTTAAAGCTCCTTAGCGGATACAAATAGCAAGCAGTATAAATTATATATAGATAAATTGATTCAGTATTGTACTAGAAATAACAAACATTTTCTAGAGCTTCGATCGTACAGAGTATTGAGTTCTTCGCAAAGTTATACCATGATAACAATAGAGGTTATTAAGCCATAAAAACTGCAAGTTTGGTCCTATCACTAAGCCTAGAGCCTTTTGATGTTTCTAACTGTGGAAAGCAGCAGCTAATGCAAAGGTTTATGAGTGGAATATCTAAGCTTAGTCCATCCCTTCCAAGATATAATTCTTGTCGACGCTGGTCAAGTATTACGATATCTACGATGAATATATCTTTGGAAGAGCCATCATTGAAATTAGTAATGCTTTACTGTTTGCTAACAGCACAAAGAGACCAGATGTTTGCGAGATTAACGGTCACGAATATGGAATTAACCGCGTCTAAATGTAAATTTTACGTATTAGAATTGTTGAAAAATTATAAGCCGGGGCATCATTTGACACCATTATAACTTAAGAGGTATCCCTTGGACATCAATATGTGTCCAGTAGGGTTGACGAAACGATACTTGGAATTCACAGGGCCTTTAAGATACTTTTATATCCAGTTTTTCATAAGCTTCAAAGCCCCTCAAAAACCGGTGAGAACACCAACTTTGTCAAGATGGTGCAGAAAAGTTCTCAGGCTGGCGAATATTGATCATGATTTCAAATCGCATTCAGAGATCAGCAGCTACCAGTGCAGCTGTAGCAGCTGGGGTTTCACTAAAAGAAATAAACAGAGTCGCAAGATGGACAAGTTCCAATGTTTTTACAAGGTTTTACAAACGGCCTATTGCAGAAAACTTTGGTGTGAAAATACTTCTGAACAAGTTGAACATTCCATTGTAGAACAATTTATTTTGTTGAATAGTGGAAGAAACAGTTTGAGGGGTGTCTAGAATATAGAATAAGAATTAGATATATAGCTTAAGCTTGACAGGGCCTGCCTGTTACTTCAAAGACAAACGTGATCTCTATTCTGTATATGAGTAATAGATGCCAGGATGACATCCTCCGCTCAATGTACTTCTACTGTCAGTGTTTTGTTCATTAGCCGCCATTAGCAGTTAGTGATTGTTTATTATAAGCTCAATAATGTCAAGAGGACAGAAGCCATCACGATTCTTCCTTTAAAGTCTCACATGAATCTCGAGGACTGGGCTCGAGCTCATGGGCAATAATTGGAACATTGAGCGAGCTCCTACCTGTGTGAAGATTGATTGCAATTATATTCCAGAGATGAGCCAATCTGAGAGTATTCAGGTGTCCACCACTTCACAAGGTTGTAATTATTCCCTTGCCTAACATGCAGTCATAGAATAGAGTTAGGCAGAAGGATGAGTCGGTGTCAGTTCCCTTGATGTTTTGCTGACGCGGATTTTCAGCCATAGACCTATAGGGATACTGCCGCACTTCCTAGACTCGATATTAAAGCGAAGTTTTTAAGAAGGGGTAATGTGATTCTGTGTGACGCTGTTGAACTTGAGAACGTTGCTGAGTTAGAAGCACAGGGGAATGCAATGGTACAAAGACTGAGCCCTCTTCTGTTTTGGCGCATTGAAATAACAGGTATTTCTGGGTATGTCGTTCCTCTTTATGTTTGTTGCCGGTTTCTCCCAATATCAGGGTTCATCAGTGCAGCTAGTTAAATTGATTAGGCCTACCAGCTGCAGACCGGCTTTGATTCTTCGATTTCGTTTCGAAGAAATTAGTCTTTGCTCTTCACCATAACCATGGCATGGGAGGCCTAAAGCCTGGTTTTCGTATATCGTAATTCATCGGCGATCATCGCCGATATAGAACTTCCCGTTGATCGGGGATCATCCCCGATGACCAAAAAGCATGTAATGGCGCCAAAGCTCTGAGAGTGGAGCAGCATGGTTGTCACCAACAAGAAATCTTGCAATCTACTGGTTACCTTTCTATTGTTCGTCGGGAACATCGGAAAGTCAAATATGTTTGACTTTCCCGATGATCGGGGATGATCCCCGAAGGTCACCGATAGTGGGGTTTTCATAAGTCATAAGCAATCGGGGACAATCCTCGATGGCCGGGAAACTGCATCGGCGATGATCGCCGATGAATTACGATATATCAAAACCGGGCTTAAGAGGTAGTTTATGCTTGCCCATTGTATAACCCCAAGGCTAGCAGAGGGAAGAAGTCACTTCATCTCTTCTTTGTTAGATTCATTGACCTAACTTGCTACCCAAAAATAACATACAGAGAATTCGCCCAGCAAAGAGTAACTAGTTGAATACGTTGAAGCCTAGGTAAACATTACTCAATACCATTGCCAAAAGTCAATACCACTTGCGTAAACAATATAATCCTCTCACATGGTTCTCGCTTACAAGCTCGTCGTTTATTTGCAATTGCAGGTGGAGGGTTTCGAACATTAAACATTGTTGGTTTAACATGATGTGCCAGTTTTCTGCGAATGTTCGTGAATTTCGGTAGTACGTGCAATTCCAAGCAAATATTGTACTTTCTTATTGTTTTTAAATTTTAAGTTATGTAAATGAGTTAGTTCATTCAGTCATTTTTTCATTTTTAAATATTTAGACATGGTGGCCCCTCAGATTTTAAGTCTGTTTTACAGGGGGCCATGTTAAAAACTACTGACAATGATACATAAAAAGAAATATAAATATAAATGCAAATATATATATATATATATATATATATATATATATATATATAT
>OLMO02000262.1:10108310-10142739 GCA_900291935.2 Cassiopea xamachana | reverse complement strand
TATATATATATATATATATATATATATATATATATATATATATATATATATATATATATACATATACAGCCAAATGAAATTTTACACAATAACACAATGTATTGTCAAACAAAAAAAGTTTTTATCTTCTGATTGTTTTCTGCAAGCATGGCTTTTGACTTACTCTGGAATGGCCCAAAAGGCCTAGAAGATTTAATTTCACTAGGTAGGGAGTCTCAGATAAATGATCCTCTGTAAGCAAATTAGCCAAAGTAGCTCAAAGTTGAGCTACATAAAGCCCTACTTTTATAACAGAGACTCTAGTAAACTGTTCTTCAAGGTACATAGGTGCCTCTGCTTTTAATGCCTTATACACCATGCTTGCGGATTCCTATTTGATCACATCTGAAATACTAGGCAATTGTAGTTGTTGTGTTAGCAGGGGCCCAACAGACACATCATATGTACTATTTGTAATAATACGCATAGCTCTATTTAGCAATTTATCTAGGGTTTTGCAGGTAGTGGTCCCACATGAGCCCCAAACAGAGCAACAATATCTGAAATGAGGTTCGACTAGCCCCACATATAGCATTTTCAACAAATTGAGTGGTATTACCTTTTTCGCATATTTTATTATCCCAATAGTCCTAGAAACCTTCAAAAAATAAGGCTAATATAGTCTTTCCATTTCATTTGATTATCCAAAATAACTCCTAGATACTTTACAGATGTTTTCTGCTCTATTGCTTCTCTTGATATTTTGAAATGTGCCTGTATAATGTCCCCGCTGTCACTTTCATGTAGTTTTCTGTCAGTGCCTATTATGATAGGTGTAGTTTTAGTAACATTTCAAGTGCAGAACGATTCCTATCAACATAAGCTTGTACTTCCGTTTTTCATCTGACAGGAAACGGTAGATAGATCGGGATTTTCTGATGAGTTGTTTGAGCAATTCACAGCAGAATAATAGCAACCTTTAGATCTATTATTCTTCTTTGATGCTTCTGCTACCTTTTTCTTCGACATTTCACGGATTCAATGTTCAGAATCGAGGATAAACCCGAAAAACGATACAAATTCTCTTCTGTTTACGGTCAAACGCCTTATAATTTTGCAGAGACGCACTTGTTTCGCCTCGCTTTAATACACCCCCATGCTTACGCATGCGCGAAAAAAGTGTCAGCTCCAATGGAACTGAGTGACCCTTCTGGCTAACTCTATTCTGGATGTAGTTTCTAACTTTCAGGTATAGATATTTTATTTGAATCGTCTGGCTCAGTCTTTAAAAGTGTTGACTTGCTTAGTCAGCGGTGCTCTATCTCACCTGAATTCTCTCGGACTGGCTTGACTCTGAAAAATAATCGCAATCTCCACACGGGTAGGTGCTATCTTAATTTCTCGATTATTGGCATGAAGCCTTCAATGATGTTTCCTTTGTTAGACAATAAAGATTTGACGCCTATGCTTAGCCCTTCAGAGCTGGTAGACTATCCCCGCATCTTGCAAAATGTCAACAATGGCTGCCGATGGGCCTCCAAGTTGTGAGAGAGTGTAACTCAAACACCGAACTGCTGCAAGTGACAAAATCACTAAACAAGCCAAACTTGCGTGCTTTGCAAAATATGAGTTACTCTAGGTTTCCATCGCACTCATCTTAAAAGTTTCCTCTACAGTTAAAGTTATGACCGTTTGAAGATAGCGTAAACTCAACAAATTTGTACTTTACTTACATTTGCTCCAGGGGGCATCACTATATCAATTTGTTATTATTACTTATTACTTAATGCTATAGAAAGAATGAAGCCCCCATAAAGTTAAAGAAATGCAGCAAACAATTTGAACATAGAATAGTGAAAAGGTAGGAGGGAGACTTATGGCGGTATCTTTGTTGTTTTGTGGACGCACAGAGAACAATAGAACCAGGTAAACCTCGTTTTAGCTTTTAGTCAAAAATGGATACTGTGGACATACGAACAACATGAGAAAATGCTTCGTTCGCATGAATTCGAATACTTTAGGATAATCTATGCAGTTACGCTTTCCAGATTTACTCGTTATTGCGGTACAGATTTCAAGTGTGACTGAAGCTTCATCGGCGGCAAGTGTGACTCAAATTTCATCGTTCACCCATACGTAGGTATTGGTGAACGATGCACTGAATCCATAGTTCTGTTTGTTGTGGAATACTTTTGGTTAGCTTTAGTACATTTAGTTGTTAGAGCGGTTGAGAAAAGGCAGATACTTCGATTAGGCCCGCTGCTGTGATTCCCTAGTGTAAAACAGAAATACTTTACAGCTCATTGAGAGGTACCCAACTACATTACCGTCGCTGATTTCTTTAAAGAAAAGCGCAATTTGGGAAAACCAAACCAGTCATCATCGAAGGAACCAATCATCCAAAACCTTGATTTAAAATCTACGATTCTTGATACCAGTTTACCTTCGCTGGCCCATTTCCACTCATTGAATTAAATAAAAAGACTAGAACGATAAGCTCATTGTTTTCACTTGCGTCGGAGCGTGTCCAAAAGTGGCGATCATCACATTTGTTATCAACGATTCTTTGTTTAAGTTTACCGCGCACCCCACTGCGCATACTTACAGAGTGTTTCCCCATAGCAGCCATCCGGTCTCGCGTTGAAACAATAAGCTTGTCGTTCCAGTCTTTTCATTTAGTTCTATGTTTCCACTACCGCCTTTCCAATTTGACAGCAATTGTTTTCTACATAACAATAGCTAGTCAAACGGACGTGACCTGCATATGGCCAATTTCCTATCAAATTACAATTGTATTATGTTTGTACAGTACCTTGTGAAAAATCGCAGTAGCGTACTTTGGGTAATGACCTGTTACTGGTAGGAATTGGACAGAATCTGTAAAAACTGTGCAGTAAACTGATTATTTTTTTTCGAACGCTGTTCCTGCAATATAGGGGCATGTTTCACGACGATTTTTAAGAGATCCCTATCCAAATGCTTACACTTCTCAAAACATCTTAACCTGGTAAACTTCGATTTCATGTCGTGCATGCATCAGCACAAAGAGCACCTTTGGAAACAGCAGTGTTGCCCTTCCACCTTTTCTCTATTTTGTGGCTTAGCGTAATTTTCGAAGCCATCTAATTCGAATGAGAAGAACAATAGAACAACATAGCATAGCGCTCAAATCTTGATTGGTTAATACATTTGCTCACAACCAAATCCTCCTTACCGTCTCAGCCAATGGAAGGCTGCGAATTCATCACCAAACGGCTTTCCAAGCTAATTTTTAGGCCAATTTCACATGCTTTGGACCGTTTTTACCACCCATACTAAAACAGCTGTGCACGCTTGAGTTTATCTACTTTGGTCGAAATTATACTTGGATCATTGAGCTCATACATTCGGCTTTATGTGTTCATAGAACTAGAGTCGGATCTCGCGGTTTTGACACTTAATGATACAAAGCAAAATTAGATCCAGAAAAGTAAGCCTACCTAATGCAAGCATATATAGAAAATGCCAGGTTTCTTAGGCACAAGTATAACTATAACTATAAATGTTCCCGTCAAATTTCTAGTCATAACCAGGGTCAAGCCCTTTTACTATCTTGCGTCTACTTGACTGCCATAATGTTGTGTAGTTGCAATAGCGATTATTGAAGCTAGGAGAAATGTGTTTAGAGAGGAAGAAACATTGTTTTCTTCTGGTTAAAAGAGTCGGACAAACCACGTGAATATAACGATCAAATTGAGCTTAGCTTGGAGACGAATGTATAGCTAAATGATATTCTATATAGTGCTGTATTGATGCTATTATTTTATGGGTAGCTGCTTCAGGAAGAAACATGAAAATAAAAGGTAGGTTGCATTAGTGTTCCTTCACAAAGTTAGAGGCATCAGTATAACTAATTAGATTGCGTTTATAGATCAATAGATAGTATTTATTTGGAAAAAGCTCGTGCTTGCATTAGGTAGGCTTACTTTTTTGGATCTAATTTTGCTTTGTATCATTAAGTTTCAAAACCAGGAGATCCGACTCTTGTTCTATGAACACGTAAAGCCGAATGTATGAGCTTAATGATCCAAGTATAATTTCGACCAAAGTAGATAAACTCAAGCGAGTGATTACTCTGGCAAACACATTCACAAGAGCTCTTTTGCAAGCTTGTGCTTGTTTCTTTCACCAAATGCATGATCTTGCAATTCCTATCCGTATATTTGAATAAGCTTGGTGAGTGCTGATAGATCTAATAGCTGGAGAAGTATACATCTCTGGGAACCCCTATACCTAATCTTCTTCCATTTCATCTTACAGCAAGCTGGGAATAGAATTCATCTGTTCACATTGTTTACAATGGATAGAACAACGTAAGTAAGGTGGAGGGGGTAACTTGACTTTATTTCGTATCTGTAGAAGAGAAGCTCGGGTGCTTGTGCTGAGGCACGTTTCAGAAGAGGGGCAGGGTCTCAAAAACAGCAAATTTGGCGTTATGTAAAGGGGTACTAATCTCGTAATCAAGATGATAGAGTTTTATTGGCAATTTATTTTAGGCCAGCTATGGAGACTTAGAGGATGCAAAGCAGAAATAATGTTTGTTTGACTCTATGGATTCTCTCGTCAAGTGCTGCACAGGTCCAAATTCACCTCTTAAGGTGCCACTTACTCATATGATATGTGATGACCCTTATGTTGACATGAACTATTTTCATCCATCACATGAAGAAAGTGACTATGTTGTAAATGACAACAATGGACAAAAAAGCACGAAAGGTATTTATGTACATATTGCTTTGTCTGAAATTTTGGTTGTCTTTTGAAATGGCACCTGTTCGTCATTTTAAGAGAAAGAAAGGTGCAACAGAACTGTTCTAAAGTGATTACTTAGAATGACCTTGCATCTGGTGCACCTCAGAAGCATTGGATAACTAATCATAAATTTTCTCCTCCATTTCCCAAAAAGTAGTCAAGTAATCAAGTGGACTGGTTTGGATCCAGAACTTGGAAGGGGCCATCTGATTTATTTTATTGTCTTTTCATGTGAGAAGTTTCTTAGCACTATTGTTTGCTATAGAAAATATTGCCATTTTGGGGACCACATCCCCCGGCCTCCCCTTTGGATTCGCCTCTGCAAGTGGAAAGTGATTTTTATCATGTTTAGCATTGAACGCTCGAAACGGGCTCTCATTAAGCTTCATACAATTATACGCTAAAGAAACTGAAAACTATTGTTATTAATGCTATTATTGTTATTGTGTTACTGGTTGAGATCGAGCAGTGGCATTTGGACGTCTTTCTGTGCATTTCTTCGTTCTTTTGTTATATTGCTATATTTACTTGTGTGGTCACAAATATATCAAAGTTTATTGTGTGCAAGAAATATCTACAACTTCTTTGCAACATGGTCAGTATTTGCTAGCAAGTCATCTTGATAGTTTTCCCTATCTGTTCGTTTTGCGGAAAAGACTTCGTATCACTAGGCGGCCATTCATGGAGTTGCAAAAATCAAACAAGTGGCCACTTGCTTGCCGAGAAGCGAACAGTTGTCGAAAACTGCGCTGAACTTACATGTTGCTGTGGGAAAACTGCAAGGGAGTTAAAGGCCTAAAGATGCATCAGCGTAGCTGCAGAGTGTTCAATGGCCTTGACGATAATTTAATCGATATGGTACAAGAGGATATTCTGGGGAGTTCCAAGGACAAAGAAATAGCTGCAGATAATGAAACGTTAAGAACTCAAACTGTTATTTTGCAAGAAGGTAAAGAAACTGTATTATTAAAGCATGGAATAAAACTGCCAAAATCAAGCACAGACTCCCCTCTTGCCAACGATCATTTCAAAACGGTTCTTTAAAGTATCCAATCAAAGCAGAGGATTTAATCTTAAATATTAAAAGAATGAGCAACATCATTTTTGAATATTTCAGCATGACCTGTGGAGAAGTGGACAAAGGTGGTGACATAACTTAACGGAACAAATACGCAGGGGTGATTCCTAAGGGGGGCTTAGGGGGCAGAGCCCCCCTTGTTAAAACTTCTGCTCATTTTGGGAGGCTCAGCCCCCCTAGAAGTCTTGCATTGGCTTAGCTTTTCTGAGTTTATTGGCGTTGCTTCCAAGGTGTTATGATCAATTGTGCACTGCTATATGGTTATTGACACATGTCTTATTGTTGATTGTACTATATCAGTATTAAACTAAATGATCATGTTTCTATCTTTGAAAATATGGTGTGGTTGAAGCTGGGCCACACCCGAACTATGGGCGTGGTTGTGCCTAGAGCCCCCCTTGTTAAAATTTTTAGAAATCACCGCTGCAAATACGGAACGTATCCAGTAAAAGACCCAAGGAGGGAAATAAAGAAGCTGAAGCATAACGTTCGTGATATTAGGGAGATGTTTTATGTAAGTTGCGTAGCCTTCTCCTCAATAAACTAGAGGTTAAATGCCGTAATCACGACAACTACTTTAAGAAAAACTTTTGGGGGTACGTCAAAAACGTTATTACATATGAGCCCAGTGTTCTTCCATCTTTTACTAAAGCTGATTGTTTGTCCTTTTTTAAGAAATACTTCTCAGTCAGGTCTCCTAATAATGGTTTCAGTATTCCTTCTTGGATCCCTTCACTAGCTGCACCGCAGGTTCCATGTAATCTTGATCCACCTTCCTATCAGCAAGTAACTAGGATTATTCGTAGTATGAAAACTTCTGCATCCCCGTGCCCTCTGTATCAAGCATCGATAATTTCGTTTAAGCACTGTCCTTTCTTATGATCTTATCTAACTCAACTGATCTCTACTGTCTGGTCTTCTGGTACTGTTCCATCAGCATGGAAAAGAGCATGTACTGTACTGGTACATAAGAAAGGGTTGACAAAAGATCCATCAAATTTCCATCCCATCGCTCTTGAATCTGTACCATTGAAAATATTCACGTCAAGCCTTAGAAATGCCATCTTCAAATTCCTCGCTGAAAACAGCTTTATTGAGTACACTATTCAAAAGGGATTCTTTCCTAAATAATCAGGTACTTTAGAGCAGGGCTTGTCAAACTTTTTTGTTCTGCGACCCCGTTTTGGAAAGGATATTTCTAAGCGACCCCATTATGGGCACTTTCACATTAATGACATTAAAACGTTACCTTCCACTGCGAATTACATGAGAAATGTTTGTCTTTTAAGACGTGTGACATCTGACAGTTAGCTTACAACAAAACAATGCAAATGCACAAGAATGACAAAAACTGTGTTCACCACATTTCATGGGATGGATGCGCTTGGTGTTTCTTGCACAAGTGATCCATTCGTGGAATGATACAAGACAATTCGGGGCGAAGAGCATCATCAACAGTTTCCAAAGAGGATCGATTTTTTGACTTACTGGTTGTAATTTTTGAGAATGCCGCTTTACATAAATATGTAGTGCAAAAGGGTAAGAGTTTGTCAAGGGCTAGTTCAGAAAGGATTGGGTATTCATTTCTTGTCCTTATCCAAAAATCACATAAAGTCTGTTTTGAAAATAGAAGCTCCAAACCTTTGTCGCTAGATAAATCTGCAAACTCTTCCTGGGGTTTTAATGACAGGTGTGTGACATCTGACAATTGCCTTACAAATGGTTCATGAATCCAACTTTCTTTTCCTGAATCAATGCCCGTAGGAAAGTACTTTCGAAAGTGTGTTTGAAAGATATTCAAATGATCAACTACGACCTTGACAATCATGAGATTGGACAAGTTTTTTTCAGTTAAATAATCATCCGTAGCAGCAAACATTTCTAAATTACCATCATCTGTCCTACTTTTCCATATTGTAAGCTTTTTAACAAAAGCTTCGATTCTATCTTTAAAAGTAAAAATGTTGGATTTTTTTCCCTGAAGAGATATGTTCAAATCATTTAATTTTCCGAAAATGTCAGACAAATAGCATAGCTTAAGAACCCAATCATCATTGAGAAAAAGTTCGGCAAAAGCTGACTCCTGTTCTTTCAAGAACATGACAAGCTCATCCTTCAACTGCAATAGCCTTTGCATACTGTAGCCTCTCGATAGTCACCTGATTTTCGCATGCATGAGTAAGCTTGTATAATTTGAATCTTGTTCTTTTCAAAGATTTGTAAACAAAAGACTGTTGAGAGCGTTGTTTTTAATATAGTTGATTATTTTGACAACATCTCGAAGAACAGTGTCGAGATCAAATGACATGTGTTTGGCTGCGAGTGCCTCCCTATGGATTATGCAATGAGTAAACGTAACGCGTTCCGAAGTTGCATGTTCTTTCACTTTTGCTACAAACCCAGCACGCTTGCCCATCATTGCCCCTGCGCCGTCTGTACAAACTCCAATGCAATTTTCCCATTGTAAACCTACAGTCGTAAAAAATTCATCGACGTTAAAGAAGATATCTTCACCTTTGGTGTGACTTTTTAAAGATCAACAAAAAAGCAATTCTTCTTCAACGTTTTCTTCATGTACATACCGCACGTAAAGTAGCAGCTGTGCATTTCTGATGCATCTGTCGTTTCGTCGAGCTGAATTGCAAACTTTTGACTTTTCTTCAGGCGAGCGATTAGCTGTTGCAATTGGTCGTCACTAATTTCAGCAATTCTTCTGGCAACAGTGTCATTGGATAAGGGTATTTTTCGAATTTCGTCACCATATTTTTTTCCGTGTACGATTTCTGACATTTTAACAGAATTTCACCAACCGAGAAAGGTTTGGTTGATTTTGCTATCAAATAACTGGCTTCATAAGAAGCACGCATAGGCCTATATCTCTCATTCATAGTGAAAAAATTTTCTGTGAATTGCTTCTACTTCTTTGAAAACTTGAGAAGTCTTTCAAAATACTGTATTGGCTTGTCCAAAGATTCCGCATGTTTAGTGTTAAGATGCTATTTTAACTTAGAGGGTTTCAAGCTTTACGCAGACAAAGTTTCGTTACAAATTAAGCAAAGAGGTTTTTCCACTCTGCCTTCACAAGTACAAGTAAATCCTTATTGCAAAAATGAGTCAACATATTTCCTTTTTCTTTTTGATGTATCAACTGTTTTCTTTGTGCTTGCATTGTTACCACATGAATCTGCTAAACCTAACCATTGGTCCTTAGTGAAATCAATCTTATAACTGCTTTAAACTTTAGTCTAACTCTAAAGTCCTTCTATGGTCTCGGAATAGTTAGGTTTAAGTGCTATCAGCGAGAGTGGCGTAGTAAAAAAGCATTCTTCAAAAACTAGGCTACTCTGATATCGTAATG
The DNA here is from genome assembly GCA_900291935.2 of Cassiopea xamachana. Classification (NCBI taxonomy): domain Eukaryota; kingdom Metazoa; phylum Cnidaria; class Scyphozoa; order Rhizostomeae; family Cassiopeidae; genus Cassiopea; species Cassiopea xamachana. The sequence goes on along the minus strand of OLMO02000262.1, from coordinate 10,133,533 downwards.
CGAGCAATTAAGTTAGTTTTAGTCAGCAAGTCACTGCAATAATGGTGTAACGATACATCAATTGTTATGACTGGTTACACGCTATTGCTCGATTTTTCAAAACGGCGATTGCGGTCAATCCTCAAAAACACATTTCTTGGAAACGGATAGCATATTAACTTGACATTAAAAGTGTCGAAATAATTTATTATGACCATGCAACAACTTCGTACTAGTGTTACGCGACCCCAAAAGTTTATTATGCGACCCCATTTGGGGTCGCGACCCATAGTTTGAGAAGCCCTGCTTTAGAGCATCCAACAAATGGCGGAAGTCATAAATCAGGCAAAGTTGAAATAGCGCTCTTTAGTAATTACTCTCCTTGATCTCAAAAATGCTTTCGGTTAAGTTCATCATAATCTTATCCAAGAAGTCCTAAATTACCATCATATGCCCGAGCACATTAAATACCTCATTCGAAGTCTATATACTGACTTCAAAACATCAATCCTAGCATATGATTTTCATACTCCTTTCATCGCTGTAGGTCGCGGCGTTCATCAGGGTGATTGCTTGAGCCCCCTTCTCTTAAACCTATGTTTTAACACATTTATTCAACACATTAAATCAGACAAATTTTGCCAGTATGGTTTCTACAATAAAAGTATAGTCAATGGCACTCTATTTTCTCTTAGACCAATTCTTTGTTTTCAGTTTGCTGACTAGGCAGCAGTAATTAATAGACAAGAAAGTGAAAACCAAGTGCTTTAAATCTTTTTACAATCTGGTGTCATTAGGCTGATATGATTATTCAAGTAGGCAAATGCATTACGTTTGGTACAAGGAAAACAACAACAAAATCTATCCAATATCAACCTAAATCTGTCATAAACAATCAGTTGGTACCTCGTGTTGACAACTGGAGAATCTTTTAACTACTTTGGCAGATATTTTGACTTGGGCATGACTCACTCACTGCATAAATCGAAGTTAACTGCAGAACTACACAGGAACTTACCTATACTTCTAAAGTATAAAATCTTATTATACAGTCGTCACTTGCTTTCTGAAATTTCTTGGCTTTTCACTGTAGCTGATCTTTAAAAAGCATGGGTTTCAGACAGCCTAGACAATATGGTGTGGTGTAGTGTAGTGTGTTAGGAGTAGCACCTTTGTAAACCTGTCAGCCGCACATATTCCAATGTGGATAGGAGCACTGGTCTCCAACTACTACATAACTCTCACTTATGGCTCCAAGAAGTCGGTAATGCACACTGGCGGCCACACCACGGTACCTCACCTCGCCTGGTGAGCAAAACTAAGTAGAGGGTAGCAGCAATCTTTAAAGGGTTGTTGTATAGGGGATGTCACCCCTTAAGTGCATGGAGACTGGAGTGGTTCGAAGAGGGGGAAGAATCATCAAATGATCAACGGCTCTGAAAGTATGACAGCAAGATGCGTGGCACATCAAGGGCATTATCATGACGAAGATGAGACATGGCCAGCCACCGTGGAAGGGATTAGGGCCCCACCATGTACTCTCCTATAGTAAGTCATGAATCAAAGGAATAACGGTAATAAAAATAATAAGGAAGGTGAAAGCATCAACTGCGATGACACTGGATTTGGGCTACAGGGAAGAAGATGTTGAATTCTTGGTAAGTACGACAACAGATGACGACAAGGGCTCAAACCCTCATGGGAGGTCATTGCCTGAAAGAGTTGCTCTGAAAACTAGGAATAGACTCTTACGCAATGGTACATGGAAAGTCAGAACACTATACCAAGCTGGAAAATTAAATAATGCTTTAAAGGAAATGGATAACATGAAATTAGACTTGCTGGGAATCTCAGAATGCAAATGGACAGATAACGGGACCATAGTAAAGGACAATCACATCATGATATACTTTGGAGGAAAGGAGCACAAGAATGGAGTAGGAATCATAATGAGAAAGGAAATAGCAAGATCTTTAATAGGGTATTTGGCAATCTCTGAAAGAGTGATAATGATAAAGCTACAAGGAAAACCTTTTAATATAAGTATTATCTAGATTTATGCTCCAACACAAGATCATGAAGATGAAGAAATAGAGTTACTCTATGATGAAATCCAATCTGCAATAAAAAATGTGAAGACAGATGACATACTCTGTGTTATGGGAGATTTAAGTGCCAAAGTAGGTAAGGAAAGAACTACTAATATAACGGGTCAATATGGTTTGGGAACACGGAATAAACTTGGAGAAAGATTGCTAGAATTTTGTCACCAAAACGAATTAATTATAACGAATACCTACTTTAAACAAAACCCAAGAAAATTATATGCATGGAAGAGTCCAGATGTAGATACCAGAAATCAGATAGATTATATATTAATAAATAAAAGATTCAGAAACTGTGTGAAACAAGCAAAAACTTACCCGGGATCAGACATAAATTCAGATCATAATCCAGTAATAGTAAAGATGAAGATTCAACTAAAGAAACTAAAGAAGACAAATAGAAAACAACAATTCAATTTCAGTTTACTTAAGAATAATTCATATGCAGCTAGATACAACATTGAAATAAGAAATAGATTTGATGCTCTTCACATAGAAGAACTTGAACAGCAGTTTGACGAAGAAGAACATATTGAAGACATTTGGCGTAAATTGAAAGAGAGTATTATAACAACAACAAAGGACTTCTCCTTTAAGAGCAAAAAAGAATAAACAAACATGGATGACTGATGATATTCTAAGTAAGATGGACGAACGGAAAGCTCATAAAAATGGTGATAGAGACAAATATAACCAGTTAAACAAAGAAATAATTAATGACTGCAGAAGAGCAAAAGAAATTTGGTTCAATAAGCAATGTGAAGAAATAGAAGAACTAGAGAAACACCATAATTCGAAAGAAATGCATGTTAAAGTCAAAGAACTATGGCGAAATAAAAAGTATAACAACAGAAATGGATACATAATGGATAAAGCGGGAAATCTCCTCTTTGAGGAGGAATATATCGCTAATAGCTGGAAAGAGTATATTACGGAATTATATGATGATAATAGAGCTGAAATGCCTAAATTTGCAATGACGACTGGATACAACATATTGCAAGAAGAAGTACAGAAGGCCATAAATTCAATGAAAAATGGTAAAGCAACCGGATCGGATGAAATATCACATGAAATGTTAAAAGCTCTAGATGACCGCAATGTAAAAGCAATAACAAAGCTTTGTAATATAATATATAACACAGGGTATATACCAACTGAACTAGAGAAATCAATTTTCATAACAATTCCCAAAAAAGCAAAAGCACAGGACTGTACAGAGTTTAGAACTATCAGCCTTATGAGCCACGTCACCAAAATCCTACTGAAGATCATACAAGAACGCATAGCAAACAAAATTGATCAAGAATGTAGTATTCTGCAGAGTGGGTTTAGACCAGGAATAGGTACCAGAGAAGGAATATTTAATTTACGAACAATTCTAGAAAGAGCACTAGAGGTACAGCAGGACGTGCATGTTTTATTGACTATACGAAAGCCTTCGATCGAGTTAACCATACCAAGCTAATAAAATGTTTGAAAGAAATAGGAGTGGACGACAAAGTTCTACAAATTATCATCAAAATGTACTGGGAACAGACTGCAGTGGTAAGAACTAAGACTGGAGTGTCATCAGGATTTAAAATAAAGAAAGGTGTAAGACAAGGTTGTGTACTCTCAACAAACCTCTACAAGTTGTATACGGAAAAGATATGTAGAGAAATTGAAGGCATGCCAGGTGTAATTATTGGAGGAGTAAACATAAATAATTTAAGATATGGGGATGATGCTGGGCTTTTAGTAATTGATTCTGGAAAATTACAAGACCTGATAAATACAGTAAATGAAAAAGGAAAAGAATATGGGATGAGCATTAATATAAAGAAAACTAAAGTGATGGTTGTAACTAATAAAGAAGTTACACCGAGTGCTAAAATACCAATAGAAGGGAGAGCAATAGAGCAAGTTAAGAAATTTATATATCTTGGACATTTAATAACAGACAATGGGAAATGTGATGGCGAAATAAAAAGACGAAAAGAGATAGCAAGGGGAGCTTTTAGCAACATCTCAAAAGTCATAACATCAACAAAAATAAGTATATTAACCAGATTGAGACTAATAAAATGTTATGTGTGGTCAACACTTTCTTATGGTGCAGAAACCTGGACAATATCAAAAACATTGGCTGGAAGAATAAACGCCTTTGAAATGTGGACTTATAGAAAAATGCTAAAGCTTTCATACACCAACCATAAAACAAATGAAGAAGTTCTAGACATGTTACATACAGAAAAGCAATTGTTGTCTAACATTGTCAAACGAAAATGTCAATATTTTGGTCACCTAATCAGACAGAATGAGTTACAACGTCAACTGCTTGAAGGGAAGATCAATGGCAAGCGCAGCAGAGGAAGACCAAGAATTACATGGATGGACATAAGGAAGTGGACTGGAAAATCATACGGAAATTTGATACGAATAGCAGAAGACCGTGAAAAGTTTAGATTCATGATAGTCAACGTGCTAAAAGCATTAGACACACTATGATGATGAGACGATATGGTCGCATCTTATATTCTTAGTTGGCTTGAAATTCCTATCTGTGGAACCCTAAGTAATGTCTTCATTACTAAAACTAAGTTTGGTCTGAATATATATCCTCCCTCTACTAAGTTTGTACAGTATCAAACTGTCGCTTGAAATTTCCTGAAAACTTCACCTAACAAAGATATCCAAACTCTTTGAAAATCAACCTGTATTTCCATAAACTTGCAGTATGATAGTTACAAGGACAACAAGCAGGTACTTAAAGCTTTTCGTTCTAATCAGGAGGATAGATTAAAGTCTCACTTAGTTTCTCAGGGCTCTTTCTTTTCTCCTGCTACATCACATTCTCTGCCAAAATTTAACTCCATCTGGTCTTCTGCCCAGACAAATTTGCCAGAGAATATATTCAATTTCACTGTCTGATACATCAATAGTACAAATCTTACTAGGAAAATTCTCTCAAAGTGGGACCTTTCTTCCTCCTCTGATTATAGTTTTTGACTGATGCCGGAATCTCTTCTCCTTCCTATTGTTGCCGGGTGCAGCACTTACCTTAATGAAGGTTGCTACACTTGGCGCCAAAACTCGGTACTTCAGTTTATTGCCTCAACCCTACAGACCATCAAGGGGGCATCATTGTTCGTTGATCTCCCAGGATTTTTGAGTCCCTCGGTAATTACTGGAGATAGTCTAAGGCCAGACCTACTCTTAGAAGTCCATAATAAATTGTTATATGTCTTGGAGCTTGCTATTGGCTATGAAACTAATTTCACTAGTAACGTAGCTCGTAAAGACATAAAACATCAGGACCTGACCAGGACACTACAGCATCATTACAATAAAGTTAAATTCATTAACCTTTCTATAAGCATACTAGGAGTATTTTCTTCACATTTTGTTGACTTTACTGCTATGCTCAAAGAGCTTTCTATAGATGACCGACATCTGACCTAGATTCAAAGGAAGACATCCACCATCGCCATCAGGTCCACTTATTATATCCTATGCCGAAGAGGACAAGATTGGTCAAATTCAGACTTATTCGAAGTCTATTTTGCGTACAATTATCTTTTTCTTTTTTGTGCTTTGTAAAGCACAAGTAGCCTTTTTAAGCTACATGAATATAGTGAGGCTTACATTTTTATATAGAAATATGAACAGAGTATGAAGTTTGTCGGTTTTCTCAGCCTCGCAGCCAGCATGCATTACAGTCCCGTGTAGTTGGCGCTGCGCATGTATGACTCCTTCCTAAGCGAAACCATTAAAACAATATTTCTTGTTTGTTTAGATTAGAAACTAAGTATTTGCGTCAGCAACACATTGTTCGTTTAGTTCATACACGCACTTTAGTCTGAATCATTTTCCTTGCGTGTATCCACACCCAAACCTACGTATTATTTATACTGATTTATGATTGAGTTTTATTTTAAGAATTCGTGTTTTGAAAAGTATATATAAGAGATAGTAGAAATGAGAAATAGAGATTCGAGATGCAAGAATCAATGACGCTGCTACTAAAATAAAAGAGTCTTTTTCTTGAGTTTTCTGCTCGAAACAGTGTTCTTAGAACCAGCAAGAACGAGATATACGAAAGTCTCAACAAAGTTGAAGAAGCATAAGGTCAAGTTTATGGTTTGCATTCATCATAATTCACACAGATCTTTTTATATAGCATTTACAAAATAGCCCTGCCCAGTAATTTTCATCTGTATTTCAGAAACATTTGAAGCAGCAAGAGCGCCAGATATTCTATGTCATATGAAGTGCTTAGTTTGTAAAGAATTCGGTGTAAATGCTGTGGAAACCAGCTGCTGCTATCAATTGTATTGTGAAAAATGCTACCCAAAACTACAAGATCATTGCTGCAAAGTATGCAGAATGCCACACCATATTCAAATTGCAGGAGTACTGCGCAGGATTATCGGAGACCTACCTACAGTTTGTCCTCACACTGGCTGCAATGCTAATATGAGAAGATCGGAATTGTCAAATCATGAAGCAAAATGTGACTACAGAATAAAGTATTGTACTTTTAACGGATGTCAGCATGCATGCCGCAAGATGGAAATGATGCAACATATATCTACTATGCATGCAGAAGAGGCATTGGCTCGTCTTGAAGCTTTATCGATGTAATACATTGTTTTCTATATTGATGATGCTTGATTTCTCAGAAGGATATTTCTCCAGAATTTTTAGCTGTCAGTCAGGACACTGGAAACAGGAAGTTGATATGCTGATGATAACATATTCATATTGACTTCTTAGTATAACATAATGCACACAGTTGCGAAAAACTGATTTACATATGGCCTTGTTTAGCACCTAGATCTAATTACATGATACCTATCAACAATAATCCATAAAGATCAAACATAAACTAATGGAAACAAAGAAAAATATGTAAGAAGAACTTCTAAAAATGACCATGAGTGTCCTGCTCTTAGTGCTTTCTTTTTTGAAAACAAGTCTCTTGAAAGAGAAGTACCTAATTGCGTCATTCCAGAGATGCGCCTTCTCATTGTTTAAGGCTCTTTTGGCCCATTGAGGTTCTAATGATGAATGTATAGGTCAGTTGGAGAATTACGCTGCTCCTTTTTATGGGTGACTGATAGCATATTAAACAGTTCCTTATTAACGTATGGTGCTTCATTATGGAGAGCTTTGAATAAACTTTAGTGTTACTTCTTTGATCAATTGCTTAATAACGTGTTAACTGAGCCCTTGTACACGTGGCTCTGAGGTTTTGCGGATTTTTACCAGCTCAACTTTGCATTTTTTGTTCCTGCTGTAGGTTAGTAGTACCTACACAACCCTATACTAGATAGCAGCATCTAAGATAAGGCTGAATAAGACTTGTGTACATTATCTGCGCGATTTACAATGGGACTTGCATTTACGCATTGAGGCATTCCTACACTTTTGAAATTTTCATAGTTATGCGCATTAGAACAAAAGCCAGCCTCTATTGAAGCAAACTGCAGCGACTTCTGGTGATCGCTGTCTGTGCATCTATTACCTTCTTGGATATACCGAGCGATTGCTCGCAGGAACTCTGAAATCACTAAATTGATAACTATCATGCACTTTGATAAATCAATAGCAGTGGCGGCTCGTGCTATTGGGCATGATGGGCAATGCCCCCCCACCGAAAAATAAATCAAAAGAAAAAACTGTGTGATTACGTTATAACAGTGAGAAAAATATAAAATGCTATATCCTAGCATGTTTCCCCAGGCATTCAGGGGCGCGAGATTCGATTACTTCTCATTGTGTTGACTTGAGCCTCGTACGTAAGCAGTTAAGAAATGATGTCATTTTCTGGGCAAACTAGATTCTGCCCTTGGAATTGGCTGCCTGACATGCGCAATAGCAAGGATCAAAAGCCCAACGCCGAAAAAAGAAGTATCCCATTGGCTGAAATTGACGAAATTTGGGCAAGAAACGTTTTGCCCTCTCTGGTACAACAACAACAGCGACAACAACAGCGAACACAACAGCTCCGAAATCTACACATACAATGGACGTTCTGTCTCAGCATACTAGCGCAAAAGATCTCAATGAAACTACTCGCAGTCTTCAGCGATACTTGCTGATCACTGAGCTCACTGGTCAATACTGCAATCTGAGTTGTTGAAGGGAGTATTTGAGGGGAAGCATTTAGTCCCATATACAAGCAATCAATGGCGATTGACTACATCAAGTTTTATGGTGCTTTTTAGATGGCTGTACCCAGCAATTCATGGCGAAGTTTGTAATTTAGGTGCATCGTTTGATTTTATAACTCAAATTTTGTTTAGGACTAATTGGCAGTTGAAACATTTCATTTATCACATCATTTGCAGAATATTTTAGTGTTCAGGAATATTTTGTCTGGAAGACTTTTGAATGATTCCAGTTAGTTTGCAGCATGCCAGAAGATGATGCAAAATCTGTACCCATCAAATTGGCTAGCCATTTGGATAGCATTCTTAATTTATGTTTGAAACCTTTGAGAGGAAATATCTGTGATATTGAAGTTTTTGGTGGTGTATTATCACAATATTTCTCAGGGTTGAATTCACTGGATATCTTAGTTCAACCACCTTTTGAGAGTGATTCTCTTCAAGTTTTTTAGGTGTAGAAAATACTGTGAATAACTTCTTTTCCTTGATGCTGTCTACATTCAAATTCCTTTATGGCATAAAGCAGTTCTATTACCCCCAACTTGTACAATCCAGTATAACTTGTAATTTCTCTGAGACTGGACTGTTTCTACGGGTCATCATCACAATTCCATTTAACTCTTTTGAATGAACAGGAGTTTTTTAGTCCTTTGAGAGTAAAAAGTTACATTGGGAAATCCAATGTCTGAAAACATATTGAAAATTTTAGCCAAAATTGCCTTAGATCAGGTTCTGAGCAAAATGTAATTGGTGATTTTCACAACTTAGAAATATCAGAGCTAAGTCCCTCATTTATTGAATCAAAGACCTCTAAAATTGAAAGAAAATTAAAGCATTGGTAGAAAAAATTTTGATACTTGCTATATCTNCTCTGGTACAACAACAACAGCGACAACAACAGCGACCACAACAGCTCCGAAATCTACACATACAATGGGCGTTCTGTCTCAGCATACTAGCGCAAAAGATCTCAATGAAACTACTCGCAGTCTTCAGCGATACTTGCTGATCACTGAGCTCACTGGTCAATACTGCAATCTGAGTTGTTGAAGGGAGTATTTGAGGAGAAGCATTTAGTCCCATATACAAGCAATCAATGGCGATTGACTACATCAAGTTTTATGGTGCTTTTTAGATGGCTGTACCCAGCAATTCATGGTGAAGTTTGTAATTTAGGTGCATCGTTTGATTTTATAACTCAAATTTTGTTTAGGACTAATTGGCAGTTGACACATTTCAGATATTTTAGTGTTCAGGAATATTTTGTCTGGAAGACTTTTGAATGATTCCAGTTAGTTTGCAGCATGCCAGAAGATGATGCAAAATCTGTACCCATTAAATTGGCTAGCCATTTGGATAGCATTCTTAATTTATGTTTGAAACCTTTGAGAGGAAATATCTGTGATATTGAAGTTTTTGGTGGTGTATTATCACAATATTTCTCAGGGTTGAATTCAATGGATATCTTAGTTCAACCACCTTTTGAGAGTGATTCTTTCAAGTTTTTTAGGTGTAGAAAATACTGTGAATAACTTCTTTTCCTTGATGCTGTCTACATTCAAATTCCTTTATGGCATAAAGCAGTTCTATTACCCCCAACTTGTACAATCCAGTATAACTTGTAATTTCTCTGAGACTGGACTGTTTCTACGGGTCATCATCACAATTCCATTTAACTCTTTTGAATGAACAGGAGTTTTTTAGTCCTTTGAGAGTAAAAAGTTACATTGGGAAATCCAATGTCTGAAAACATTTTGAAAATTTTAGCCAAAATTGCCTTAGATCAGGTTCTGAGCAAAATGTAATTGGTGATTTTCACAACTTAGAAATATCAGAGCTTAGTCCCTCATTTATTGAATCAAAGACCTCTAAAATTGAAAGAAAATTAAAGCATTGGTAGAAAAAATTTTGATACTTGCTATATCTGATTGCATTAACAGTATTCTCTTGAAAGTATTATCATGAAAGATGCATAGGTTTTAATTTGTTTATTTATCACAACCCTCAGAATGAATGCTTAAGGAGACAAGATGATTGCAATATGCCTCCTTCCCCTACCCTTTTTATCCACAGTAGGTCAGAAAAAGTCATGGCAGTATTTAGGATGTTGCTCACCAAAATATTTGGACCATGCCCAACTCTGGACACTTACCTCACCCCCCCCCCAAGAAACACTGTCACTAACCACTACTGCTAAAGAGAGTTAAAACTTTCTTGAGAAATACAATGTCTGAGGATAGACTCAATGCTTTGGCTCTCAATTGACTTCAATCAAAATGTGATTGATATGTTTGCCCAACTCAAGAATAGTAGAGCTAAATTTCTTTTTAAGTAGCTCAAGAGCCTCAATGCATTTTCTAAAATTGCAAACCAACATCATATTTGATAGTTTCTGCTTACATCACCTAGATTGTCTTTGGATTTTTGGGACAAAAGTATATCAATCTAAACAATTTATACAATTTAGTGTTCATAGAATGACTACTTTCAATTACAAAATAGTTGTACAAAAAATTATCTGCCTGAATTGATTATATCTCTAAACAGCAGAAGAGAAAATAATAGCTTTTGATGGTTGTTATTGTTGATGCAGATTTAAGCAATAAAGTCTCTTATCATTTTTCTGATTACATTCATTTTTATGAGAACATGAAGCTGAAAGTAGGCAAAAGTTAAGAAGCAGGTAGGCTGAGTTTCAAACAATAACTTTAAAGAGTTGTTTTTTTAAGTAAATCGTTTATAAAACTAGAAAAAAATGGAATTAGCATCAATTACATGCCTCAAAAAACCTGAACATCCTGTTCTTGAATCATAATTGCCTAAGCTGGGTTATTTTTATCACTAGAAGTCTTTATATTTAAGAAACCTTTCAGGCTGTATTCAACAAAATATTTAAAAACTTCCAGGCTGAAGCCAGATAATTTATGTCTTATTTGAAAAGAAAATGTGTATTTTACTATCTGGAGGTAAAGCTATGCAATGTCATTTTGTGGGTGTGGCTCCCTAAGGTATTTTCGACCACACCCAGTTTTTCAAAGACTTGCCCCCCCAGCGAAAAATATCACGAGCCGCCACTGATCAATAGCTAATGGGGCAACAGCTAGTCATATTAATAGATATCTTTTCAGTTTGCCTTTTGAGTAAAATTGAAGAATACAAATGATTTGGTGGCGACCACACGAATGCATAGATTTGGATAAAGAGTAGCCTGATCTAGTCGATCGTTCGGGTACCTTTTGGCATCAAATAAAAGGGTGTTATAAAATAGAGGGGGGTTAGTACTTTTGCTAAAAATGCATAAATTGGGAGTTGCTAATAGTTGGAGGGGTCAATTTTTAATAAACAGTATGTGGACCCAATCATTTCAAAAGTATTGCAATTAGTTGCTAACATTGTGCAAATATTTATTAAGTTAATAGTTTATTTTGACTTCTTTAGTTGCTGTTATTGATTTAAGTTCCCAAAGTCAATGTGTTTTATGTACTCATCTTTTTTAAAATTTTGAAATTTTTAGGTTATTAAAATGGGGAGGAGTTGGATTTGTTGTTTAAAAATTGCCTGTTTGGGGGTGCTAAATAAATGGAAATGGGTAGCGAAATTTTCTAAAATCTGCAATCGGGGCCCCTCCACTATTCGTTGCTAAAGAGAGAAGTGTCTTATAAACTTCTGCAATGATAATCTAGAAGTTTCATAAGGAGACTCCTAATTCTTCCATAGTACATTCAATGCACGGTTATACATACTGATTCGTCGTTGGAGTATTCCCTCAAAGCATCAAATTCAAAGCACTTGAATTCTGGTAGAATTATTGTATGACAGACTCCGTGCTTGGCGTCCCTAAATATAGTAATGTTTGAACTTAAAGAATGCTGTTTTAACTTGACATTAAAACAAAAATTTACGATCAGTTTCAATACCTAGAAGTTTGCCTTCTTGTTCCTTGTTCTTCTGCACCTCCAGCTTTTGATCAAGCGACCCTCCTGCTTTTGAATTTAAGGAGTATTAACTGGACTTTTCTGCGTCTACTGTCATAGAATTTTATTTGAACCACTGCGTTGTAATATCGAAGTCATTTCAAGATCATTATTGTTATATCTAGATATTAACTACTTGCATAAATGGTATTATCATAGGCAAACTTAAAAATATCTCCTTTACGATTTATCAGAATTAAACGTCTAGAAAACTTTTTAGCATTACAGGTCCTAATGCAGATTCTTGTGGTATCAAAATACTTAGCATTCCTGAGGAGCTTTAGAAGATCCTATTTTCATTTTTCCAAGGTCCTTTACGAGGTAGCTTGAGATCACATATATGCTGCTAAAATTGAATTCATAGGCACACATTTTTGTGATGACGTAAACAGCTTAGCTTTAAATAAATCCAAAGTACAGTGCTTACTACTTTGGAGGATTCAAGACTTTTTCAGCACTTTTCCACTACCTTTATTAGCATGTGTTGGGTACTAAAAGCAGAAAGAACACCAACAATTTTCCCATTCATGCATGCTACAACTTGGATTTTGATCAAAGGTCTAAAATTGGATCTACCCGCTGGCTCATTTTTCTTAAATATTGGCGAAATTTTACATATTTTCAATTTACGTAGGAATGTACGATCCCATATGTCAGTATTTATGTAGTCTGTGAAATAAAGATAAATAATGCTTCGCTCTATTTTAGAACTCCTGCAGGTATAAATCCACTCTAGGGATTTACTGTTGTCTTGTGCGCTTACTTACTTCATAGTTTCAACACCTAGTTTGAAGGACATGAATTCGCAATTTTGAACTCTAAAGTGACTTTGTAAAACAGCACCAGCTATAACCTCTCCTATACTCAAACTCTACTTAAATTCAATTAACAATAAAATTGAATTATTTTCAGATTTTGGAAAAAATTAATTCAAAAAAGAAATAAAAGAAGTTCCATGAGGTTTAGATTGATAATGGTAAAGATGAATATACTTTTGCAAATAATTTTACTGCTGCTCTCCTTTTGAGTCCCAAAATGTTCAAAGCATCACCTAACATACGGAATAGCCCAGAAACTTAAAAGTCATCTTCACTTGTCCTCTCAACATTCTATACTGCTGCCGTGTTTGATAAAACAGCTGGCGATGGCGGCAGTTCAAAATTATATGTGCTGTCTCTAAATACATTTACGAAGAACCTCTTTCTTAAAAAGCTACAGCACGTGACGTACACTATTGTCTTTATTGAAATACCCATAATGAGTATAGTTATAAGAACTGTCTCATGCATGCTCGACACACCAGAACTCAGTGCCAGACTTTTTATAAATTGAAGTATAATCCAAGGTAAGGATGTGAAAATGTAAATTGCACTGGACGCCAGAAGCCCTTTGTATGTCTGTATATCTTCATGTATAATCCCTGGTATAATTGGAATGTTGCTTGCTTCCTCCTGATTCTGAAAATGTCTTGATTTAACTTTTAGATAAAGTAGTATCTTCATAAGAGATGCCGAGATGATAGTTATTGGAACAGCGTAGAGAATTACTACAGCAAAAACAAAATAAAGTATGTTTGGCGCCAGTCGAAATGCCATTGGCATACGCTTCTCATGCAATGAAGTTCGGATTTGCAAATAAGGAAGCGAAAAAACGGCAGGGGTAATCCATGTTGCAACCAAGTTGATTGTGTTACGTTTTTGTTTTCCAAATGCGCCTATGTAGTATCTCCTTTGGATAAGCAAGCAGTGACGATCAAGATTGTACAGAAGCAATGAAATTGTTGTAATCCAGAACAATGCCAAGAAAAGAACATCCAAAAACGCACAAACTGCATCACTAACAGTCCAGCTTTGTGTATAAAGAATACATAACACTGGACCGAAGATGCAGACTATGATAGTATCAGAGCAGCAACAGCTAAGTAAATATGGTGACAGCTGTAGATTTCGATTGAATCTGGAAGAGACATTAGCTCCTAGCCAAACCAAGCGAGTGTTGGTGAGAATACAGCCAATGATCATGCACCCAAGCAAAACTGAAAGAAATATGGCAGCATCATGGTCCAGAGTAGTACCGGGAGAAAAACACATGTCAACTCTCCTCAATAATTTCGCATAATATCTACAATTCACATGCAAGTGAACGTGGAACTTTGTAAGGCTTTGACAAAAGCAAGTTGCTTGCTAGAAACAATGAAAAATTTAATCCTTTATTCAATCATTCGGCATTCAAGCTCTTTGATGCTATAGTGAATGAAATTCAACTAACTACTTGCAAATCTGTACCGCTGAATGTGTAGAAAATACAAAAGATCTTCAACCTGAAACAGAAAATTAGCACAGTTAGAAGAAACGCATAGGAAATTAAACAGCTGGTTGGTGGAAAATGTGCACAGAATGCTAAAATATGTTGATTTTGGCAATATTTGGCTGTCTGAAGGCTTTTTGCTCATAGAAGTATTGAAATACCTTGATCTAAAAGTTTCACAGTAAATGATTAACCAAAATACAAATAGTTTACAAACCCTTTTGCAAGCAATTCTAAAAGTTACATGAATGAAACCAAGTATGTTAGCCTGTAAAATAAAGTTCCATGAACAACAAGTTAAAGTTCCAAGGCCAAAGCATCCAAATAGCAAACGCCACCTTTTACAAAATAATAATAATATTTGTTGATTTGAAAAACATAATCTCAATTGAATCTCATGGTAAACAGTAGGTAAACGATATTGTTGCAATTGACAATTGTCTTCAGCTTTCACTCCGGTATCTTCAACATTTTTTCGATCCGATATCGGGTAAATAGGGTTAAATTTTCATTGACATCTGTTTGCCCGAGATCGGATCCAAAAAACCATCCAGATAGACAATTGTACGGATTAGCCTTGCGTTTACACAGGGTCAGGTGTATCTGTATATTTTTGATTTGCTATCCAATGCTTTTGGGATTACTTTCAAAAAGTAGATACTTATGGATCCATACACTTTTCTGTCTTCTCTATCCGATCCTCTTCATCCGGATGGGTTTGGATCTGATTCCGTGCAAACAGGGTTTAACTTTTTTTATCAGGGGTGTCAAGCACATGACCCCCGGGTCGGATTCTTCCCACCAGGACATTACAACAACTCGTTGCCTCAGTCTTTGCCATTATCTAGCTTGCCAGATAGGAACGACCGGATGAGTCTTATACATTTTAAAGTCCCTATTACTTAGCCATGACACCTTCTTGGGACCGGTCAATCAACCTCACCTATGTGACGCTATAGTATGCCTTTTGTGGCCCGCGGAGTTACATGAATTTTACACCCCTATTTTACATGGTATTAAATGGAGGAAACGTTTTGAAGCCTTTTACAAACTTGAAAGAGCTGAGCTTTGTTGTTCAGTGAATGTGATATAGCAATTCACCAGATTGGCTATCTTTAAGGTGTTTCTAAACACTGAAATTCAATGATGATTTCACTTTTCCTACACTTCATTGACTAACTGGTTGCAAAACTGCGCTGCAAGTTTGAATTATGTTATCAGTGGAATCAAATATTGTTTGTTTTTTCTCACAAAGGCGTCATTGTGCTTAATTTTCACCCTGCAGTGAATCAGGCTGATTTTAGATTGGTCTGTAGACATCAAACAGGTGCTTTTTAAAGTAACACTGCCGCCATTGTCATTTTTATTTAAACCGGCATTATTTTAGCTTAACCAGAAGAACAATGCACATTAATTGCTTTGCCACTTCTATCAGGATTCTTCTTCAACGTGTCTAGTATCAAGATATTTCAGTTCGCTCAATCAATTGGCAACAAATTATATCAAATTATTTGTAACCTTGGAAAATTGCTCCTTAATACTCCCCCCCCCCCGCCAAGTAGCCACAAATCTTCTGTTACTAGCCATAAATCGTTCGTCAAAATTGCTATCAAATCAAAAAGTTATCTGCTAATCTATAGCAGTGGTTCCCAAACTTTTCAAAGCATTTGAAACGGTATTCTTCTGCAGAAAACTTTTTCCAATCAGGATCCTTTGCAGGGTTAAATATAGTTTATGATAGATATATTTCCACGGGAAAAGTGGCAAACATGATACTATTCCATCAGAAAATATCTATTTCGTCGCACCCCTGGGAACCCTTCGCAGTCTGGGATTGCGGACTTTACTCTATATACCACTGATCCAGAGTGCTTATCCTTAAAAATAATGGTACTACATCTAAAATTTATGCATAATGAAGGAAATGCACTACTGGAATGTTAAAATGGGATACATTTGATGACAAGAGCTTCAATGGTGCATAATAAAAAATTAAAATATCAAAGTTGCTTGGAACAATTTTCTACAAAATATTTATTGGATGAAACTTCTCTCAAAGAATTTCATGCTTTACGGTAAGCTGCAAGTTTTGTATAAATCATATCTCAAAACAAAATGGAAGTTTTCTTGAAAACATTCTACAACTCAAGAATATATGCTAGGTTTGATTTTAATACTCTCTGTTCTATGCAAAGGTTTAGTTGTACTATTTATGACTTGTTCGTATTTCTCATTGTCAAAAGTAGTTCGAACAAATTGGTGCTGCATGTGAGATGATCGATAGCCATTGTTGCATTTTGCATGCTATATTTAAGCTTTTCATGCTTAATGCTATCAAGCACACAGATTTGTTTGCTCCATACAATCTGGAGGAAAATATTGAAGCACACATGTTGTGTCTTCATATACCAAATGTTTGTTACAGCAGACATGTGATGTTCTGCGTATGTCATCATACTGTTTAACCATTACTTTTCAGAGCGCATTCAAACAATGATATCAAAACATCAGTAATAGCCTATCTTTATAAGAGAGAAAAGAGCGATAATTTTATTGCCTGATTGGATGTCTGGGAACCAAGCCCATTGGATTTTGAACTAAATGATTGGATTCTGCAGCTTTACCTGACATCTATCACCACTGCAATCCAGTTTTGCTTTTCACGAGTCTCAGGATTCAACATACCAAATCTATATCATTTTGAAAATGTTTTAATAACAGTCAGATAGTCAATCCCAAGCACTGTGTTTAAGTTGCAGCTTTTATGGAAACGCTCAATTAATTTTCTAGAATACTACCAACAATATCGTTAGTGTTGTATATAACCCAAAAGTCATTGGAAATAAATATTCTGAACTCAATGCACATGGATTGCTTTTCCGTCTCCCAATTTCAGCTGTAAAATCTTCCCATTTGTATAAAATAGATCATTGTTATCAAATCGTTTGCGCATGATTCATGATGGCTAGTTTGGGTAGAAATGCGCAGTCATTGCTACCTTCAATATCACAAATTCCAGCTTCATATGTAGAACGAAAATGGTTTACACTTGCAACATGAATTCTACCACAAGCAAAAAGTTGTCAGGTTGTCATACACCTGCCTTTTAGCGCCATTTGTTTGAAGATACGTTAAAACTATATGCGTTTGCTTTGAACTACGTAACTATTGAAAATAACTGTTTTCATTGGTATTTTGCTTCCAACCTGTTCGTAATCCAATAATGCTTGACGTATTGAGCATGGCTTTTTACTTTATGCAAAACTCTATGTCATATCTTTATGAATTTCACATTTCTATTATTTTCAGCGGTGACTCAACGGGCTTTTACTGCATGCAGGCTAGTTTTAAATTCAAGTTTAAAAGCGACCTTGTAATTAAATCTTACCATTTGGACAATTCAGTTTTAAATTAAAGACTAATAGTGCTGAAATTAAGCACAAATCTCTACAAAATCTAAGAGCAAATTATCTGGCTCTGTTTAAAAAGCGAACGACTAGATTTACCCGTCTCTCTTCCTCATAAAGCTTTGCTGCATTGTCTTAGAGATAGCACTGACAAACAGAAAATCTGCTATCACGATGACTAGATCAACTATTTTACAATTGTAGATAACAGGTGAAATACTAGATATTCTATTTTAACCTTGGTGATGCCAATTCTTTAACTTCATAAGAGATCACATTCCGCATAGATCATGTTTTTAGTTCTTGCTGAAAGTATCTGGCACGAAACAGTTAGACTATCTTGAGCTTTAGCGATTTGTTGAATCATCTATTCCTATACTAGAGCAACTCAAATGCCACTTAGGTATGCACACAAAAAGCACTGGTTAATCAGCATCTTGAAGGCAAAAACATGTTTTCAAACTTGCTTTTTCAAGTCTATGCGTGGCCATTCACAAAGTTCACCTGCCAATTTAACATTCATGCGAAAGATGCCGCATTTGCTACATTCTACAAACACATTTTGATATCCAAGGGCCTTTTACCTTGGTGTGAATCACCTTTCAGAATGTGGTTTGCAGGTTATAAATGTAGTGTTTTAGAGCCAGCACGCATTTCATAAATTAGAAAACAAAACATACACAGATACCCGTACGGGATTGAATAAAAATATTAACTGCATGTACTGAACGCCTTACGCGCAAACAAAGGAAGTTGAGATAGGTATTGAAGGGATTTTCACAAAGGTTTTACTGGTGTTTTTTTCGTCACACAAATTGAAATTGCAAATTTTTGTGCGAAAATGAAATTGCATACTGTTCTAAACAAAGTGTGCTTGATTATATCTGTTATTGGATACTTTCATGTAAAAGTTATGTTCATGCTTTACACACTTACAGCTACACCTAAAGTTGAGTTTGAAAATAGGTAGGAAAAACGTCATAAAAAGTGTTTCCTTGCCATCTCATGCATTGATATAGTTTGATCTTCAGGGAAGGTATCAAATATGCGCCATTGTGCAAATGAATAAGCTTGCACTTCGCACATTCAAGACGAGTTATAAAATGGATGGCAAATGCGGGACAACGTAATAAGTATCTTTTTAGTGTTTTCAACAGAAACATGAATTGCGTCCCAAGAAAAGCAACAACGATTAGCAATCGTACAAATGGGTAAGCTGACGCTTCATACAATCCAATAGAGTTAAGTCAACTCCATAATTAGCCGTAGTCACTCACTTTACTGTTTTTGTCTCATAGGGAGCATCACTTTTGCGCATAAACTGGTAAGATAAAATATATGGAAGCTTCCGGAAACACTATCTTTCTGTATTTCTTCTCAAAGCAGCTATAAATATCAAATCGATTCTCCTAGTTTATAATAACACATGAGAAAATTGACTGACTATCGCGTTTATATACATTCATTTTATTCAACCATTTGGATATCAAAAGACAATATAGTGACACTAAAATTTAATTTTATTTCACCTGTATTGCGCTGTAACAAAAACACTGGAATGAATTTCCTTTCACCTTCGCATTTGCATCTCTCTTGGAAATCTCTCATTCAGTAAGTTTGTTGTTTCGTAACCAAACATGACGAAGCTTGTACAATTCACTTCATTACTTTATGGCACCTGTGCTTCCAATAGCAACGAATGTTTTTCTATTGATAGTCTAGTTTTTCGTCGTTTTCAATCAAGGTATAGTCGATTTGGCTCCTGTTTTTCTCAAATATTGACTTTAAAGTTCTTGTATTGGCCTTAAATGAATTGTATTTTAGCGCTTACCTTTCTTTTTAGTAAGTTCTTCAAAGAATACAGATAGGCAGATGAAGCTTGTATAATCAGGAGTTCTTTTTACATTACAAATTGTATTCTTCTTCAAGCAAATAGTCTCCAAAAAACTAATCAAGTCACCTTCATATATTTGCCACAACGTTCAGAACACTAGCTGAAAGTATTTCTATTATGCAATCTTCATGAATCTGATATCTTGCGAGAACGTTTTTCGAGTTTCACTAATTAAAGAATGCAAGATTGTAATCATTTTGCTGTCAAAGTCATTTTAAAAATTCANAAGGTAGTAATGTAGCGGTCTTCATTGCGCCAATCAGAGACCAGGAAATAGACAATGTAATCAATACCAAAGAGCAATGCATTCATTTAGAAAGAAATCTATCATAATTGTTTCTTATCTAAGAGGAAGCAAGCAATTCCGAATCACTAAAAGCTGCTTCTGTACTGTGAGGAAACTTTTGCAGCTTACAAAATTGATACACTTTTTGAGTCATTGGGTGGCACTTTGCCTAAAAAATGTGCCATTTATGCTAGCTGAAATTGCTTGGCGTGCAATAGAATCTGATTTCACCACCAGTAAGATTGAAAAAAGGCAAGAACGAATGTCAGTAGATTAAAGGGCGATTTGCATGTGTCATGCAGGTTTCTTGACTTCCTATAATCTCAGCACCTGCCATTTGCAGTTGAAGAAAAGCTCAAGGTAATTCAAGCTCTTTGGCTTCAAGTAATTGTTAAGGTCTAAGGATTGAAATATGATTACAAGCATGCTGAATAGAAAATAAACTTTCTATCTTCTTTTCTGCAGGTACATATAACTATAGCGTTTATAAAGCATTCACAGTAGATGCAAGCAACTTTGTGATCGCCAGATCGATTAAACTGAAAAACCATTCTTTATCTCCAGGAACTCTATAAAAGGTGGAAACAGATATGAAAAATAGGTTGCAACATTTTTTGATTCTTGTGTTGGCCGTTTTTCTGCAAAGATACACCATAGCTTGTAGCATTTTATGTCTTTGTCAACACAGCTGGCAAGTACTTTTTCGAGCTCTTTTTCATAAAATAGCGTCAAGCGATTTCTGATAACTGTAAGATGAGCATTGCAAAAAGACTAAACATTCAGTGTTTGTAAATAATATTTCAGATAATGGGAAACACAACAAGTGAATTATATTTTGAGGAGATTGACAAAAATATTTAAACGCGTACATCATAAAAGTGCACATATTGAGTGTGTGTACATCATTTCATTGAGTTGGAAATTTCTAATGCGAAAAGGAAGAATTTGCAAAAAGGAAGAATTTACGATGAGGGCAAAATATTTCGGTAGGGGGAAAAGATTATTGGTAAATGACAATGTTTTTTGCCATCCGCCATACTAAATCGTCTCAATCAGGAAGTATCCATTGGAGGGGCTCGGCGGATTCAACCTCCTTTTAAACCCATCGAGGAGTTTAGGTGGCTCAGTCCCCCTTTGACTGCTAAATAATTGAAAATTTTTTAACATTGTTCTACTTGAAGATTTGAAAGCTTCTTTCAATAATGTCCACATTACAGTATAATGTCGTAGCCTGGCACAAGTTTGTTGTTCAGTGGACAAAGAAGCGGGCTCCACGGGTGCCACCCGCAGGCAGCTTCAAACTTTACAGGCAGCTCGAACCAGCCATTACCATTTTCATTCATCATTTTTATTTCCCATTGATGGCGTGTGTAGGCAGAGAGGCTGTACCCGCAGGCAGCAAAATATTTCGTCGGACACTGTCAGTGTAAGACCGATGAGTGAGTTGGAGCTACTTTGCACGATTCTAAATGGGCCTGAAATCCAATATTCTGCCTTGAGTCCCCTTTGCTAAAACTTTAGCACTATACTTCATCCCTACTTTCGATGGATAGTTGGATCTTACCCGATTTTCTTTGCCATCCACTATACCAAATAACTGTTTTGATATTGTCTTTCTTTACTTCCTTTTCATTTATTCAATATTGCCATGCTGCCCAGGAGGGAACCCAGGAATAAATCTGAATGTAGCGTTCTACCATGTGAAGACGTAGCTGAAATTTTTTGGGTGTGGTTATTACCTTCCTATGAGATTCAGGTTCCAGCAAATGCATCCATCAAATCGATTGTAGGAGATCTATAGCATAATAAATTGATTCCTATGGAAAAATTTTCCTTCTTCTGGCTATTAGATTATTTAATGAACTTTCTTTCCATCAAAGTTTTCTTCCCTCAACTATGCAAGTCTCGGCTTATGGCTTATAGCGTTTGGTATAAGAATGATTTTTCAACTGAATTGATGCGCAACTTGCACACAGTAGTGCCTTGTTTTGGTGAACAATTATAGGAATTAGTCATTTGACTCAACCCCCTGCCACTAGGCCACTACTTGGATACTTTGATCTAAGCCTTGTTCACACTAGACAAACTAACCTGGGTTTGCTGCCCCAGGTTAGTTTAATCTAGGGCCAACCCAGGCTGTGTCCACACTGAAGTTAACTAATTTATAGTGTGGACAGAAACTTGCGGTGAACTTAGGTTAGGAGAATTTCCGTATGCAGAGGGAATGTTATTCTGAATCCTTAGTTACACTTTTTGTATTAAACATAGCCAAGAACAACGCGTACGGCATCGAAATATCTAGGTCAATTAGCTTTCTAAAAATCACAGTGATGGCAATATCTTCAATTATGTAGTTGGAAGTCAAAAGAAAAATGACAATTTGAAAAAAATTGTGCGTGTTATCATGCCGACATTAATGCAAGTAAATCATCCTTCCTGCACAAGCATATATTTATCTCAGAACAGCACTTAAAAGTACAGTTCAAATACTAAAGCTACCAATGCGAATGCCTTAATCTAAAAACTAACCTAGGTTTGCCCTAAATATGTGTTGATATTGCACTTCATCACTTCTAGCCTGGGGCCAACCTAGGTTGAACCCACCTACGAAGCTGGGCTAAGCTAACTTGGGGTGAGCCTAAGTTAGTTGTGTCCACACTATGGAAAACTAACCTGGGTTAGTTGAAATCTGGGACAAACCTAGGTGAGTTTGTACAGTGTGGGAATGGCTCTAGTTTAATGATACGCGACTTATTGTAGTAGACTTCCGCAATCCTTTGACGCTGTGCGAGATACGCTTCCACTCTTTGTCAACTAGTGCTGCACTTGTGCTCCGCATAAAAGGTCACTATTGATGCTTCTTTTTCAGTGGACAATGCTCTTTTTTCAAATTCCAGTAGTACTCCCGTCAGAATTCAGAATTGAACACTAGTGTCAATCATTTTAATTAACAAGCCCAACTATTACTTCCGCTATGAAGCTATCTCGAAATTGATCAACAGGTTGGTAGGTATGAAAACAATAGGTCTAGGGAGAAAAATGGCAAATTTGGGCATTGAGTCCTATGACATATGAATTGGTGGCGATGTAACCACAGAAGATATTATACTTAATGCCTTGAATCTGGTAGATCGCCTTTACGAACAGATAAATTTCGCGTGTTTTATACTACTACGTTTTTGTACAAAAGCACATCTCTAAACCTCCGTTTATGTGAAACCATTCACACTACTCCGCACTAAAACGCACAAGAAAGGAGGTTTACAAATACACTCTTCAAATTGGATATCTACTTAAACGGAGGTTCATTTGAACGCGGTAAGAATTTTTCCTCGAACCCAGAAGATAGTGTGAACGTACAAACGGATATATTTGTCTCGACCACAGCATTGTTAAAGTATGAAAACCACAGAGACGGGCATTTTTTCCTCCGTTGCTGTGAGCAGTATGAATCCATAAAAACGGATATTTTTATTTGGATTTTTTGCACAGAAAAGGAGCAGTATGAACGGTGTGAACGATGTATTCACACTGCTCCACATACGAACTTGCATGCGGAGCAGTGTGTGATTGTATGCTTGCTTTTCAGAGGGGCGGATCCCCCTTGTTAAAAGCTTTGTCCATTTGGAGGGCTTAGCCACCCACCAAAAATTTTTGTATTAATCTTGTTTTTCAGAGTGCATTTACCATGCTTCCAATCCCTTGTACTGCATTAAGCTCTAAAAACTAAATGACTTACAAGATAGTTGATGATATCGGTAATGATTACCACTTGATACCGACAAAAAATCTTATTTTGCTTAGCTAATAAATCATAAAACATGAATGTTACCTAAAGCGTAATACACATACAAAATACAGAATATATCCTGAGAAGTAGTATGATTCTGTAGACTCTACTATCCTTGGATTCTAAGCACGTAGTGCAAAATGCACAAACAGGGCTGGCACTGTCAGTCTCTTTCAAGCACTGAGGGTCCAAAATCCCAATGCCAATTTTAATGCCAATGTTGCCTACGTGCTGCAATAGATACAAGTGCTTTTTCAAGCCAATTGACACCTTAATTAATCATCTGACGCTAATTTTAACAAAATACGAGTTACTTGAGAGAACTTGAGTTAAAGTTGCTATTCTGTTCCTTAATGTTGCCGTTGTCGTAGTATGAACTCGTAAGGTGAGAAATTATAATTAAAGTCATTAGTTGAAGAAGATTCGCGACTATCTTGTTATCATTTATTGTTATCACTACTTTGGTACTGCAAGATTTAACTCATTTACAATAACCACTCATTAGCTTAAATTTCATACCAAATGCGACGATATTCTTCAGCGAAAAAGCAGAGAACAGAGTTACTTTTCTGTCCAGCGACTGCTGAGAAACATTTACTGGAGAAAAGATGGGATTTTCGAACAAATTAGGATAAGGTTAGATAGAAATATAACCTTTGAAAATGTACACTGCCTCACTGGAGCGACAAGATCGTACGGATATTGGGAATTTTGAGAAAATGAAAAGTACAGCAGTGCAGGAGCAATAACTTTTGCCTAGAGCCAGGGGAACAGTGCCATATTTGAAGCAAGGGGGCTCAAATTAGAATTTATGCCCGACGCAAGCTTGACCTGTCAGCTCAGCTGAGCGGCATTGGTGACTGTTTGCATAAGCTGTTTCCTCAAGCGTGCGGTAGCCTGTTGTGCGATTTTCTTCACTCGAGCTGTTAGCGCAGGATATTCAACATGTCGAATAATTTCCTTCAGGAGTAAACATATCCTCACAGTGTGCGCGCGTTCTTATGACCTATCAGCTCAGTAACCTATACAAAAGCGCAGGCGTTTTTCGCATACAAATCAAGTTGGTGAATACTTTAAGAGCAATTTTACTATAGTTTTATTGATTTGATACGCTTTACTGATGGTTCTCTGTTTAGTGTAGTGTGTAGTTACTTTTGTACGGGAAATGAATTGAAAAAAACAAGTCTGAAACCCAAAAGTGTGTAATATCACGGACAATCGTACGGCAGGCTTCACAAAGCAACATACCGTATTTACTCTATTATTCCCGCCGCGGGATTACTATTTCAACCTCATTAAAAAGGCGGGATTATTAGAGAGGCGGGG
>OLMO02000262.1:10063522-10091846 GCA_900291935.2 Cassiopea xamachana | reverse complement strand
AAAGCACATTATAAAGAATCAGTTATACAAATTCTCTATGTTTTTCGACATGGTGTAAATTGCAAAAGGAAGTTTTTGTTATAAAATAATCTGTTGTGAAGTGAAATTCCTTTATGCACCACCAGAACATCAATGTGGACCCCAAAATTGCTAAATTTTTCCTGTGGACCCCATGAATAATATTTCATGCATCCCAGGGGATCATGTAATCCCTGGTTGAGAACCACTAGAACAGTTCTTCCCAAACATAAGCACTCTCAATTTGCACATATACGAGTATCTATAATACAGAACCTCCAGCTCGTCTTTGGCACTTAAGTCATATGCTAAACTAAATCGACTACATATCTACACGTTTTATTCAATTGGAATACTTGTTTTATTTATAAGATAAAAAGTTTATATGAAAATGAGGCTCACACGGCAAAAATCTCAAGAAAATCTTAAGGAAATCGGAAGACCTAACATCCAAAATTAAGTGTTTTGTTGGCCAAAAATCTACATTACATCATTATTGCATTCAGACTGTTTAAGATGCAATTCGTACTCGAGTATACAAGATAGAAAAGGAAAGTGTAATCCATTTTAGCCAGTTTACTTTAATAAAAGTTAAGACAATTTTGGGAAAATCTCAAGCTCATTTTCGGGAAGAGTTAAGGAAATTGAGGCTTAGATAAAGTGATGTTTCTCTTATAAAAAGACGTGCATTTGCATTACGTTCATCTCTCGACCAAAGTTGCAAGGAAAGTTATTATGTCTCGCATTCAGCAAGTATACTACTTCTGAATATGACAAACGTAAACATTAGTTTTTTGTGTAAATTGATCAATTTCATAAAGTGACGCTATCAAAATAATTTCTAAAACATTATCTAAACATGATTATAAGTAGCAATAACACGTACAACATGCTATGGTTACACATTGCATACTTGCAGCTAGAAGCTTCATCTCTTTCAAGGGAAAGTGTGCAAAGATAGTCCCCTTGCAATGAAGGAGGCTTGGCAATTGAGATTTGTTTTCCGTTTTTCGCCCTTTCGTTGGCGATTCATTGGCCTACAGTTAAAAATAATAAAATTAATTTCTATTATTAAGTCCAAGAGAACAACGGAGAAGAGGCTTTGAGCTAATGGGATTTGAGAATGATCCTTGTACAATTTAAATAGGACTTACGGTGGATGCCTATTTAGGGGGCGCTTAATAGATAGGTCTCCTATTCGAGACATTAAGGTAGTACATAAAATTGACATTGTTGTAAGAAATTAACAAATTAATGTCAAATGAAGACATATAAATTTCGAAGCACCTGAAGTAAAATAAATACTGCAAGCCAAAGTTCTCCAATTGGGTAGTTTTTTCTTACTTTCTAAGTAGGAGTAAACAGCTTTTTGTAAACAAAAATTTGGCAAAAAGTGATCATTACCTTCCTTCCCTTGGGCACAAAATTTCAATTGGTCCTAATTTGGAATAGGTTGATATATTATTGAGTTGAAACTCTCAAGCTATGTTTGTTTCATGACACATGCTCTTGCCAAAAATTAGTTATTTGTAGGCAAGGTACACAGGGGTGGTCCCTATGGTAAATTCACAATAACTGTTGGGGCGCAGCCCTCTTGAATGGGAACTTTTTTGGAAAAATTTCTTTAGTTTCTCTGCTTTGGTAAATTTTGCAAACTCATTTTGTTACTTTACCCTAAGTTCAAATGATGCAATAACCCGACACAAATTTCGAGTTGATTGTGACATAAACGAATAAATTTGTCTGATTTCGCTCATGGTCTCCAAACTCCTGCTTTGCCCCCCCCCTGTTAAAAATTTAGTACTGCACGAAATGGTGGATTACATAGATGCCTTTCCTTTGGCATGGAATGGCCCACACGGCTGCTTTGGCTAGTTCTAGTGGCGCTTTAGCAGCATCTTTGACTAACTGAAAACCATAAATCGCCTTCTTTTTGCATTAGGGTGTTAATCATCAGGTCCGTAGTGGTCGGGGGGGGGGAGCAAATAATAATAATTGTAAAAAAGCACATAACATAGCACTAAAGATTCATTCTCACATGGCATGCGTGACATCTAGAGTGGCCTTTGAGGAAAAATGCAAGTGAAAACAACTGATAGCTAACTCTAGCATAGATTTGTCATGAACTCAAGGAACAATGCTAAAAAAAGTCAACTTTGCATCCAGCATGACCTATTTTTAGCACAAGGTTTTAAAATTGCTAGACGTACGTGGCATCGTACAAATGTCATCATCCCAAAAATATTTTATTTCTTGAGATTTCACTGAATTGCAAAGAACCAATTATAAATGGTATAAAATTTGGCTATACTAAAAGATGAAGCTTGGAAGTAACTTAACTAATCATTTCTTAGGAACCGCAGCTGTATTATAAACCTTAGAAGAACGACCACAACAAAGAACATTTTGTACGTATGTTCAGATCTTTAATTCAACATGCCAGAAATTAAGACATATGCATACTACCGTTTTAATTCGACATTTCCATTTTGGACGTAACCTTGAGAGGACGTAAAATTGGGAGAACGTAAACTTGAGAGACGTGTTGTCTCGAAACGTTCTCTCAAGTTTGCGTCATCTCAAGTTTGCTTCTAAAATGGAAATGTCGAAATAGGACGGTAGTATGGATGTGTCTTATTTTCTGGTAGGCCAAATTGAAAATCTGAAAAATATGTGCAATGTTTTTCATCGCGGCCATTCTTCTACACTTGCCTTACTTTGCTAATTTCTTCCTTTTCTTGAAAATATGGCAGTGTCTCGTGACGTAAGTGTCAAATGCATGACGGGTGTAATTTTGTAAACAATCTCAATCAGAAACAGAATCGTAAATTTCAGAAAACATTTGCTTAGTCTGTTGTCAACGTCCAAAACATCGTATTTTTGGTTGCGTTTACATGGGACTTTAGAACGGTCCCTTTTATACGATATCTTCGCACCATTATATGCAGAACCTTTCCTTTCCATGTATTCACGCATGAACAGTTCCAAACGACAGTCTCTCTCTCCATTCATGAGGAACTAGAAAAATTCTTGAAAAAGTTTTCCCACTACACACATGTTCTTTGAAGCCTTACCCAAAATTTCTTTCGCGAGCAAATTTTTCAGTTATCGTCAGCTATCGTCAGTCGAATTTCCCCTTGCATCGTCTCTAAGCGTACCTGACGAGAACCGTTCTGGGTGTTTATACGAGAATTTTTTGGTTCGGTTCCATGCGGGATCTACTTTCTTGATGGACCAGTTCTGGTATTGCTAGCGGCTCTGCCTGGAACGGCTCGATCAGTTCCCGTGACAGCGCGAAGCCTATCCGTACGGTACTGGTACGGTTCCACTCGGAACCGTTCCCGTGTAAACGGGGCCTTCATCAATACTTTATGACCATAGCTAGAGAGTTGTTTCTACACACAAGGTTGAAAATCCATGTGAATGGTCCTATGCATCCATAAGCGTAGGAGGAGGGAGCAGGGGGCTGGAGCCCGTTAAGTTGGGCAGAAATCGGTTTCACTCGGGCAAATTTTCTGAAAGAACAGTAGGAAATTCCGGCAGACAGTTTGCAGCCCCATAAATATGATGTCCTCCTAACGCCCATGAATACATCTGTCCTTGGAAGGGTCTTTGCTTGTATCTCAGGTGCTTGAAAAGCCCCCCCCACCCTTCAACGAATGGAGATGATGATAAATGACCTATATATGCTCTCTCCTCTCTTAAAGAGATTGTAATGAAAAGGATTCTCATTTACAGGTAGACCCCTTCCCTCCACCTATCCAATTATTTTTGCACTATTGCTAACGTCTCCCACCTAAGGTGCGGATATCCTTTATGGATGCCCCCAAAGATGTTGCAACTCAGTAATGCTGGGTAGAAATT
The DNA here is from genome assembly GCA_900291935.2 of Cassiopea xamachana. Lineage (NCBI taxonomy): Eukaryota > Metazoa > Cnidaria > Scyphozoa > Rhizostomeae > Cassiopeidae > Cassiopea > Cassiopea xamachana. The sequence continues at coordinate 10,087,964 of OLMO02000262.1, read as the reverse complement.
GATTTTCCCACAATTCGATCAGAAAACATCTTCACACAGTTCAATCATGCACAATAAAAACCAAAAGTGCATCGAGTTGCGATATAGATTTAAATAGAGCGGTTGCAAAAAATATTTCGCTAGCCTCGACATGATTAGTGCCGCCATCTTGACGGTCAATGCGGCTTTTTTGAAAACGTAAACATGGCCTCTAGGTATCACACATTTCCTCTTTCACAGTACGCCCAATCTTTAGAGCTCTCAGCGAGAATTCGATACTTACTGAAAGTTGATGCTATGAAGGAAGATCCATGCTTGCCGAAAAAGTCGGACATAGATGAGTACTTGAGTGATGTGCCAAGCATTGATTATACAAACATTGTCGGCTATCTTGTGTGCTCAACAATTTACCTGACTGCAAAGGAGATAAAAGCGAGGAAACCATTGCAAGCATACAACAACTATTTGAGTGGATGGGTTCTGGAAACGGCAATTAAACATTATGAAGAGAATTTTCTTGTCATTGGAACAGTAAGTCAAATATTTTCATCCAGCATTTTTTGTGCCACATTTTATCATAACATAAGCTCAAATAGACCACTATTTAGTTGTCTAATGAGTTGGTTCAGCTTGTTTTAGTGCTTCCTGGCATATTGATTTAAAACTTTTCCCACACAGTATTTAGATTTATTAAGAATTACCACTTAAAACCTATTTTTCAGGTTATTCTTAACTGCTGTTTCTACTGACAGCTTAGACATTCACAGCATGCGAACAAAACACCACTGAAGTCTTGGATTTTGTTAAAAGCAGATGGTGAATACAAACTGCCCATTGCACCTGCATGGCTGGCCTTGGTGAAGCTTGTTCACTTGTTGCATCCTGCCTGTTTGCTTTAGAAGCATTTTATTGTACACGAGAAGCTAAGTCTTATACACAAGAACAATGCAAATGGTTACTGCCAAAGCTGTAAAAGAGGTGCCCTACTTACCTGTTGCAGAGATAGATTATAAATGGGCAACACAAAAGATGAGAGATCTCAGCTGCAGCACTGAAGATGGAGGCAGTAGTAGGCGTACAAGGAGGAGGAAGATTCAAGATACAAGATGGAGCCTTTTCTGTTGATTTTTTTGTCGATTAATTTTTTTGAGTAGACTGTTATACCTAGCTTTTTCAGCTAATTTGGGCCTAGAGTGAGCTATTTTGGTCGTTCATCTGGAGATTGCCCGTCAAGTTTCTGAACGTACACAGCCATGCCTAACTTCAGCTAAGCTAAAGGAACTGGCTGGGGCGCTAGCCACTCACCCTGCCTGCACACATTCAGAATGATCAGAGGCAGAGGGAATTCCTTAGCAAATTAAGCTTGTGTGACAAAAGACCAGCAATTTTGGCAATTACTGATCCTTATAATGAAAGCTTCATTCCATTTGGGTCTATTAAGAACTTCTTTCTCCAAAATTTGTACTCTCCATCAAATGCGGGATGCTCATTTGACACCATCATCAAAAAATGTGAAGAAAGTACTTTACCAGTCCTCTCCAATGAGCAGCTACAGAAGATCCAATGTGAGACAGTCAAGCAAGCTCATTCAAAGTTGCGGTTGAGGCTTAGGTCTGGTAGAATTACTGCATCCAAATTTAAACAGGCTTGCAGTACAGATGCCAATAACCAAGCAGGAGCCTTATCAAAAGCATTTGCTACCCAACAGAAAGCATGTTCACAAATAGTGCTGTAGCTTGGAAGTTAGAAAAGGAAAGCATCACAATGGCAGACTACATAAAGAAAATGGAAGGATTTCACATGGAATTTCATTTCTGTAAAGTAGGGCTGATGTTGAATTAACAATGGTCATTCCTGGGTGCTACTCCAGATGGTTTGATATCATGCAAGTACTGTGGGCAAGGTGTTCTAGAGGTTAAGTGTCCATAAAGTTGCAGAGATATTCCATTAAGTGAATATGCTTGAAAACAAAATTCTATGCTTTCACCTGCAGAAAGCACATATGCACTAAAACAAGACCATCAGTACTACTATCACGCACAATGTCAACTTTTTATATCTGGTGCACAGTATGCTCATTTCTTGGTATGGACACCAAATGACACCCATATTGAGACTATTCTTCTAGATAAATCATTCTTTGAAATGAATGCATCAAAATCAGAAAACCTTTCTAAACTTATGCATCTAACCAGAAATGCTTGCAAAACATTTCACAAGAAAATGAAAAAGGACATACAGAAATCAGATTGCAGATTACTTCTGGTATGTCATTATCCATTTTTCTTTTTACAAGAGAATAACTTCAGTATCATGCTAATTTGATTTGACAGTTCATTTCACAGCAAAGTTTATGGATGTAATAAGCAGCAGGAACTTTATAGAGTATGATATGCACTACAAGTGGAATAGGAAATTTAGTAAAATGGAACAACAGAATCACAAATATTTGTAAGAGCACAGCATACTTGCAGTTTTATCAATCTGAGGATCGGAGTTATCACTATATACTGTTTCAATTGGAAGAATACCACTCAGGATTTGATATTTCTGCCGTAATAATCCTATATCCCTCTCAACATGCATCCACATATTTGCAAGTCTTCGAGGTCCTTCCCCTTCAAGAGATGATAACTGTGTTTTCTCTTTGGTATAAGCTGGTATTTCTAGTTTGGCAACTTTTAATGCTACACTTGCATTGATGTTGACGCCCTCTATCTGCCAAAACAATATCACCTAGAAGGAGTCTATTTACAATGTGACAATTTTCTGTCAAATATTTATCACTGTGCAATTACCCCAAGCTTTAGATATGAAAGAAATGGTCCCCTGTGAACAAATACCTATCAAAAATTTTATAGTATCGTGGTGTTCATGCTTGCTCCAAGTAGATGCACGGGCCAATAGATCTCCTGGAAGCTCAATAAATACCTCAAAATAATCCATTACAACTGCCACTTTGTGACCATAAACTTAGACAAAATCACTAGGCATAGTTTTCTGGAGCTCTTCTATTAGGTCACTTAATCAGAAATTTAAGCACTGTTGCCATAACGTCAATCCATTTATCAAAGTTCTTGAAGCAGTTGACTTGGATATATTAAAGCGGTAGGCAAGGTCCTGGAATGGCAGGTTTAATTGTAGTCTCAACGTAGTAAGCAAAAACTCTTGACAGGCAGTTAAACAATTTCGGTGTGTATGCGACACTGATTCAGAGAGAAAGGAGAATAATGACAAAAGCAGCAAATAGTTGGGAATACCAGTCAAAAACAAAATCATTTCTTCATCTTGTTCCAATCTAGCAACATCAATTGGTATCATCGAAATGATCTTCTCTTTACGAATTTTGTTTTCACTTTCTAATGCTTGCAACTTCTGTTCCATGTTGTCAATGTCACCCATTGAAAGTTCCGTGTGAACTTCCATTGATGTAAATGCTGTTGAAGAGCTAACCTTCTCAGCATGATTTTCCAACTCATCGAAAGTAGAAGGCGCAATGACGTCCAAACAGTACTCATGTACTACGTAGGTATGCTGGGCTTGTCCTTCGATCTGCGAAGAAGGGTGCTTTTCTGATCGCTCTTTCCGCCTTACCCAAGGTGAAGAACTCTCCTCCTTTACATTTGAGTGGCTTAAACGTAAATTTGGGGCCCAATCTGGATGAGACTTTTGGAAAAGAGCAGCACGCTTACCTGTAGCAAAATGATCAGAGCATACCTGAACGAGCTTTTTCCCGTCTAGATCAGCGCGCCGTATATTGCTCAACCACTTACTTCTTCGCTCAGTCGAATATTCTTTCGTTTACTCGTAAAAGTGTGCTATTATTTTTGGTAGACGGTGAAAAGAACGATCTTTTTCGCGATCAGATCGATTGGAACATCCAAATACACAACAACAGTTCACCACTTTTGATGACAGAGTACCGTCATGATGGTGGATGAGACAACACTAACCCTTTATTAAGGAAGAGTCTTAATGTAAACCCTCTATCAGCATACAAATATATTTGAAAAACTATTTCATTAACATATTCAAAATTTAGAATGCGAAATTTGCTCAACAAATAGAACTGTGTATTTAGATCATTAGTTGATCGAATACAAACAAACAGTACGTCAACTGCTAATGTAAGCTTCATAGCTACTTACAATTTTTCTCCGCAAGCTGCGTCGCAATGGTAAATAATGCAACCCTTTGTAACGAGTGCTACACGCAGGGGCGCTGGAGACTATACCGAGCGGTAGCGGTGAAAGATGGGGCGGGGGGGGTTCCCACAGATATGTTTTCTCAAAACACAATTGATTCTGCTATCAACGATCATCGTTACCTGCAGTGTATTCAGCCATTTTCCCAGCTATACAGGGCGGATCCAGGGAAAATCTGACATTCTCATGACCACACCCACTTCACCACACCCTAAAATGTATGATTACGTACATACATAGAAACACACATATACAAAACAAACGTAACAAAAAGGAAGCACACCACTCTACATATTTCTTTATATTGAGATAGTTGTTGAGTAATTTAGTTTTGACCAGGCACAATTGCCCATCTATGTATATGTGTGTACCTGCAGAGGTAGAGTTTGGTCTTCAAACTCAACAATGTTTAGTATATTGTTCTCATAACTATACTATGGCAAATTTGGGGTCTGTGGGCTTGGCCCCAGAACGATTTTCTTCAAAACTGTTTACAAAGCCGGAAAATGTCCATTTACAAGATAGGAGAGACGGAAAGAGTTCAATATGAAAGGCAATTCTTGCCCCTCCTGCCTCCCATGGAAGAGGGCAGACGGGCAAGCTGCTACTCCTGCCCTCCATTGTAGGCGTCCCTGTTCGACATATTACCAAAATCAGTAATGGTCTTACTGATTTTAATATGCATGTATAGCCGTTTTACATAGCATGGAAATAAGAATGCAGACCAGACCAAATGTAGTCTGCCCATGGTCGTAAGTTAACCCCGGAAGTTCGCTGAGGTATCATTTTGCATTTAGCGCCCGAAAACAAACTCTATGGCTATCCCCTTCGCACGTTCGTGTTCCTAACCCCTACTATAATCCTTAACTCAACACAAGTACCCAAAGTTTTAGATTCCACAGTGATTGTGGAATTAAACCTGCCTTATACCGCATTGGCTGGAATGCCATGTGCTAATTGGCGATTGCAAAACACGCAGCTTGCGTTTTAATCTTTCTTTTCTGTCTGATAGAAGAAATTACTCATTCCTTGCAGAATCGCTATATAACCTTTACTCACTTCTACTCGATGAAGCGGCTCTAAAAACGCTTACGACATGATCTGCAAAGCTCGAAGATCCGTTCTTTCTTTCCTTCAATCAAATACTGCTTGCACTCGAGCAAAAGCTCCATTATGCCAAATTTTGTATGTGGCATGTTCAATTCAAATGAGAAAGAGTAGCCAGAGTTTACTGACATATGACATTCAAACCCCTTGGCTCTCTGACAACGTGACAGGATGTTTTTAACTTGACGTGTTAATTACAGTGGTTGCCTCTACTCAGCTATACCTTTTATGCAAAAAAAGGGAATTAAGAGGGACTATAAAGGGACTCTCACTTGATGGATACAATATCCCATCCGCTCAGATCTACCTTCTTACTGACCAAAATCGTTTATGTTTTCTATGCGTGCGCATTGAGGAAACTGCGGCTCACTTTCTAAAAATGCGAAGTACATTCTCACCCTCACTGCAACTGGCATGCTGACATTCTCAACAGCATAGTCACAAAGCGGAAATGTCAGTTGAAATCTGAGAGAATTTACTATTTGATCATAGCAAACTTCTCAATCCTTCGCAGAGGCGAGAATAGTTCATCATCAAAACACTGTTAGATCGGGGGCCGGCATGGTTTAGAAATTTTTGAGAAGTCTGAGAGAGAAAGTTAAGCATGCAATTCAATCATGTCTTACCTATGCAATTCCAAATGCAATTCAATGGGCAATCTAGTACAGTAGTTCTAGCAGATGAGAAACAATGATCATAGCTGAATATCTGACATTCTAATGTGAGAATGGTATGTCTGAATCCGCCCCTGCAGCTATAAATACGCAGTGACGCAAGGAGTCTAGTATTATGAACAGATAGAGCATAAACGGCTTTGATGGAAGCACGGTTGCAAAAAATTCAAGTTGCTGGACATTCTCTCGCACCAGTGGCGACTCGATGGCCTATAGTGGTAGGCCTGGAAGATTTTCAAAATTAGGTGTAAGCCAAGACTGGAGAATGCTCTCTTGATAATATAGTTGATAATTCACTTCAAAAAATTGAACTGACCTACCAAATTTTGAAATAGAATTTTACTGTAGGTGTGGCGTGTTCGGGTTCAGGCAGAGTTACGCCCACATGACAACTACGGCTTATTTCTGTGACATTCGATTAAAGACTGATTCTATTTTACATTGCATTCACATATAGAATTTAACATGAGTCACACTAATCAACCAGTACATGGACAGGGCATGAAAAAGCAGGCGCGAACTGTACTATACAATTAGACAACATAGCTACACGACAGGGAATCAATATTCTAAATTAACACAAGTAATTATATGGCACTGCGCACAATACTAGTTATAACTTAGCTACTAACGAAAACTCAATGCAACTTAGTAGCAAACAATTCATGTATCTGTGATGCAGATTTGCCTTATTTTGCGGGTGGTTCTTATTCTAGGAAGCCTCGTCATAACTGAAGTGCAGATAAGTGCTTCCTTTTGCCAATCTGATGAAGGTAGCCTAAAAGAGCTTCCTCTTGAATTGAAGTCAAACTTTGTTGGTTAAATTCTAGCTGCCAATTGTAAGGAATTGTGTTAGCTCAAGCTCAAAGCAGTGGATTTCTATGACCAGGGGCCAAGCTAAAGAAAGTTACTGGTGGGATGCACAACCCTAATGTGCCGATAAACAGACTTTGTACGAGCCCAACTTGCTGGCAAATTTGACAACAAAGGACTTTCCTTGAGTTTCATCGGCAATACAACGTTGACAAACTCTATTGATGTTCTTCAAATGCTCCGCCAAGCTAGATATTGAGGTGGGCATTATGGCTATGCCCCTGTCTATGAACATTTCCCGGTCTGGCTGTGACAAGCCCCATTCATTTCTTTTTCTGCCATTTTTTGAAGGGAAAACCTTACACTGCCCTTGCGCCAAAACATGTAGTTGTGTTGCAAGTGGCGTGAATTTAAATCAAGCTTAAGAACAAATTGCTCCATACACGACCAACTGCACTGTTGTGTAGAGTTTGGCACGAAATACTACCTCACTGACAAATTGAGAGAAAATTTCCAACCTAAAATATGAAGTCCATGCAGTATAACATAGCCAACAGATAAAATATCCAAGAATGTATGAAAAGATATTTACTTTCGGAAACTTTTGTAAATAGTAAAAGAAAGCTTTATTGTTCGTACTAAGCACAAAAATATATCAAAATAATAAGGGAAAAATTCAAAATGATCTATCAAGGTCTACTTTCCACGATATAAGAAATTGTGAAGTCATGCTTAGCCACGAAAAAATTAAACCAATCCTATGTCAAATATCAACCAATTTAAGTCATACTTCCAAATCAAAATTCAACCTTGCATTCACATGCTGCTAATGTTCAAGATGTCCAGAGTCAAGTTGCTCATATAAAACTGCAGCAAAATATAGAAAAGGGAAAGCCGAGGATATTGAAATCAATCACTCTAATCTTCCGAAAGAAATATTCCAAGCAATAAATGTTGCTTTACAGCGCATTAACACGGGCACGTGCAACTGTATAACATGTGAGCCATTCAAGACATACAATAATAGCAAGGGAGAAAAAAAGAGTAAGACTAAGCCTAATATGTAAGAGTAAGTAAGACTAGATTTCCCAAATAGTATTCCAAATAGTTTCTTAATAACAAATCAATTTACATCCCATTCAAGAATTCCAAGAAAATACAACAGCAACTGCATGTAGAAAAATTAATCAAAAAACATTAATTCTGCTTCTCTCCTTGTTGTTCAGGTCATCATCCAGAGTCATCAATGACTACAATGAGAAATGGACTGCTTTTCAAAAATACTGAATTAGGAGAAGACCAATATGGCTTCGAGCAATAATATCAACTTTGCACGGCAAACCGGTGATATGCATGATATTTTCCCTTCAAATCTAATCTTAATCATAGCTACCATTGAAACCACAACTTTCCTTCACCTTCTGCACTTTTGCTTGTATGACCTCACATGTTTGCATGTATATGTATGTATTCTTACAGAAAGAGTCAATCGAGTTAACAGGAAAGTGCTAAGTGAACGCACAAACCTACCATAAATGTGAAAAACATTGCCATAGAAGAAAGGAGGTGCCAAATGTCATGGTCATCATAGAAATTAAACAAACTGCAATCTTTATTTCCTTCCCTCGATTTTGCCGCACTAAACTGTAACAAAATGGATAATATGAACTAATTAATTCATAGATAAATTAATACGATGAAACGACACTGCCAATTGAATACGAGAAGTGTCGTGATTGTTGCAACTTGCAACCCACCCAGGGGCTAAATCCGACAAAAAAGGATATTTTCCAGAAAGAGATCTGGGAGCTTAGCCAAAAAAATAACCTATGACCAAAAACAAATACACCGCCTTTTTAAATAAGAAAGTGGTTTACAACAAAGTAGTACTCAGCTGCTCAAAAAGTTAAGAAAGCTCAGTACTGGATGTCCAAGACCCAGGAACGTTTATTAATGTAAATGTGCTTAAAATTCGATTTAACTGTGTACAAAGTTTTATCGGTTATGTTGGCTGCTATTTCACAGTATAACTTTTCCTGTTTACTGAGATTTATCATCATGTCAAATGTGCATGGTACTTTTCACTTTCCATTAATGTGCAAGCTCAAACATTGGAACTCAAAAATTCTAGCAAAGAAAGTCTTGAGAAAGCTATGATACTGGAATCCTAAAAATGTTAAGAAAGTTACAGTATTGGGCTGAAAAAACTCTCTTAAAAAAAGACGTGTCAATGCCAAATGAAGGATTGGGGGAAAAGTGGGCTTATGTAAAATCATTACCTGCCAATTTGTCAAACCCCGTGTAAAAAACACGAGCGCTGCAGCCCAAAATAACAGAGATAAGAGTGTACATGCAAAAGGTAGACATTTCACTTTCTCCCTGTAGCGTAACTGCAAATGTAAGAAAGCAAAACATTAAAGTAACTACAAAATCAAAGGTGAAAAGCATGTCAGGTATGATGAAAACTATACCCTTTTAATTCCACGTTTATGTCCAACAACACTTCAACTATTCTTTTATCGTATCATCAGAAATAGCTCTCCATTCACTACAGCATACATTTATGTTTAATATAAATGAATTGAATGACACTAGAATAAATCAATTTGCAATACCAACAGAATACGCATTTTTTATAAGAAAACCGTCATTTTGCTTGCCCAATTTTCTAAAACTTTCTTGCCTTTAACATTGAGGATTTGGTCATCATTCCTCTTAAAAATTGAGGAGTAAGCAACTCGCGCTGTCGGATTACTCTTCTGGATCTTGTCTAGGGTTTTACAATCGTCTCAGTGAGATCTTTGAGTGTAGAGTCACTTAGGCTATTGGTACCAGCGTGCACTATGATCACATCGAATTCAGTGTTGGAGTCAGCCTCTTTGTTTGCTTCCTCTGTCTTCATTCCAGGCTTGAACCTAACTATTACATTCCTGCGATCATTTGTTAGTTTCTCTTCTTTAACATTTCTTAGATTTGAATTTCCGACTATCAATACATTGACTTTCTTTTCCAATTGTGATTTCGTTTCTGCGCCAATTTTTCTAGGTATTTGAGACTTTCGGGTTATTTGTTGATTTTCCTTTCCTCCTCTCCTTTTCCTGGTTCTAGTATTGGTAGCATTAGCATTAGCACTCGGTCCTTGCATTTGTTGCGTTGTAGGGGGTGCAATTCGTTGTTTGGCAGTGGATGTAGTATTGCACGGATGTGCGATGTTATTACTTGTGACTGGACTTGTAGTTCTCGCTCCAGTAAACGAATTTGTTCTGTTTTTAATGTTGTTTAATTCCGACAATGGTCTTTTAGTATTGGGAGAACAAGGCAGTTTTTGAATTTCACACTCAAGATCTTTGCTTCGTACTTTTATTTCGAAGTTTTCAAGCAGTAACTTATCGGATTTTGATCTTTCCATCTGTAGTGAATTGCTGAGAGTATCAATTGTGGAAGCCATTTGGCAAGATGCGTGGGAAATTTTTTTTCTCTTTTAACGCTCTCTAGTCAACTTTCAGTGGCTGTAGTTTTTCGTTACTTATTGTTGTTGATGGAGAATGAAGGAATCCCCCTTGAACTGCAGCTCCTAGGTTTGTATTTTTTGTTCTTTCTGTCATGTTTGTCATCATGCTTGCCATTAGCGAAAAAGACTTTAGAAAATTCGGCTGCATCTTTTTGCATAAGAGGATACTACTGTCTACTACTACTGTCATGACAGGAGTAATGTCTAAAAATTTCAACAAGGGAGGCTCTAGCTGCATTGAACGTCATGAAGTGGGTGTGGCTTGGTTGCAGCCACGCTCATATTCTTAAAGATGGAGACATGATTTAGTCTAATTGTGACTTAGTATAGCCCCATTCTAGAAAGATCTCAATATTCTAAGTGTTGTCTGTAAATTCAATACTTGACCACTATTGCCTGAGCCTCAATATTCTTAATTTTTCAAGCTTGAACTTAAGATTATTCTTACACTAGTCTCGGGTGCTATGGGTGAAGCGTCCCTTGAAAATTAAAGCAATATATTGAGCTCTCTGTTGATAATTTACTTCATCCTACAGCAAAGCAAACGGGGAACTGAATAATTACTATTGTATCGATATTGAATAAGTTGAAATAAAAGCAGTATGGTAAGTTTGGCAGGCATAGTATAAATATTTTGGCAGGCGACTTTTTCATTCTCACTTGCAACAACAACATCAGTTAGTTATGCATGAAACTGGGAGCGCAATTCAAACATAAAATCACACAAAATTCAAGCATAAAATATCGACATATTTGCTACCCAAGAGGGTATGTTTGACAAAATGAATTAGCTTCATGTTTAAGTCAAAATAAAAGTGGTTAATACGACGATGTTTGTACGAATGAGCGTACTGTAGGTCATTTAAACTCACCTTTGTGAGGATATTGCAAGATTGCGAAGATATTTCTACAAGCATTCGGTGCAGACTATATGTTCTGCTTTGCTGTTTACTAGTGCATTTTACAGAACATTTGCAGGCTAAGTTAAGCTTTCAAATTGAGTGCGATTGTTCAAAAGCTATTCCATTTACAATGAAATGAACTTGAAAATAATTTCTCTTTCCACCATTCTGAGTTGCTTTGAGAAAAACATATACTATCATATCGGGGGTGGCTTTTAAAAATTCTAAGAAAAAATGCTCTAGGTGCAATGCCATAGAATGGGCGTTGCTTGTCTGCAAGCACACCCATATTTTCAAAGATGGACATATTATAATTTAGTCTCATTATGATTTAGTATAACCAAAAATTAGAAAGATCGCAACAGCCGTGTAACAGTGAGAAATTCCATCGTAGGAACACAATAGATAACATTAGAAGGAAGATGAATGCATGCTGAAAAGCAAGACCAATCCAAAAATGTTGAAGGGGGCTTAGTCCCTAACCCGTCCCCCTTAATTGAGCAACATGTATAACAAGCGGGTTCCATTCGCTTGAACATCCTAGAAGTAACCCTTGTACTATATACTCATGAGTACCAAATAATCGTCTCCCTCCCGATTGTTAGTTCTCGAATATTTTCTATTCTATTCGCTCATCCTAACTCCCCTTCCCAATTATTAATTCCGAGGATTTCATGCATGGTGTCGAGCTTCTTTTTCTGAAGTTTGTTTGGTCAAATCAATACAGTTCGTTATTCTCTTCTTCAGGCTTCTTATTAGCACTCCTGTGATAGAACCTCATTGACGAATAAATGCTTGCTAGGTTTCCAACCCACCCCGCCCCCTCCAAATTATTCCAACACACCTATTTATTTATCAATTGTTAGGAAATTTTCAAACTACCTCCTGACAGCTATTTCTAGTCCCCGATTATTCCATACTTTGGAGCAAATGATACGAAAACACCCACCCTTAGGTTTTCGCGCCGTTTTTGCATCATGCTTTAGTATCCAGTCCTAAACCACGCGAGTGCATTCGTCAGATTTATCTTGCAATAAAATCATACAATGATCATCGTAGAAAGAAAGTAGGGCTTTTGCAATAACTGTATGCACGGATTCACAGATTTATTTTCAAACTTCTCAGGTAAACAAGTTGGTATTGAGATGATCAACAAACACGGCTTTGATATCTTAGAGATACTGCAAGAGGCTTGACTTGGAGTACAATTGTGAGTGTGTATGAACGAACTGCGCCATGAAACTGCATAAAACTGTAAATTCCAGTAGAGAATACGTCTTGGACTTTGGGAATAAAGGTAAGTGAACTGATTTCAATGGATGAATAAATCCACTGGCGATAATTTGAAACATTAACTCTTATACATGTTGTTTATTAGATACTTTAATTCAATTATTCTCTCTTAACTCTTAGATGGACCGCACTTTTTCCCCTTTGAGATCACATGACGGTGCCAATATAGGTTAAATGGCAATGTATAAGGACCAATTAGACAAAAAATCAGCAACAAAATTGCATTCCTCTGGTGTGCTATGCTTTTTGTAGGAGGGGTGTTAAAAACGCCCGAAATAGGCCAAAATTTAGCTGTGAAGGGAATTTGTTGTTATAATTCTGCATGCTGATTGGTCAAATAGGCTGGGAGAAAAATAGACTTGATGAGTGCTCTCAACCAATCAAACATTTGGCGGCTGTGCTCCTTACAATATGCCATAAATGCATGTGGCGAAAGCATGGAAATGGGGTTTCTAGATGTTTGAACTCTTGAAGAGGTTTGGATGAATTCCCTGTATGCAACCAATAAAGAAGAAGAAAAATTACTAACTTATGGTCAACGCAATAAAGGCCTAGGAACTTGTAATAAAAACAATTTCTGAGAAAACAAATTCCACTCTCCGCAGTATATGCAAGGCCATTTACATCAGCTTTAACTTGAACTACACGTTGTTTTATAAGAAACAAACTTTCTACCTTCAGCCTGGATGTTCCTTAATAATTCGTCAAATCCAGCCTTAAATTCTTCATTACTGTTTCTTAAATCATCAGGGCTTCCAATAGCAAAAATAGCCCAGATTAGGCAACTGTGATGCAAGAGACAGGATTTTTACATTGTGTGCTATATACTTGATGCTTTTGTAACTTTGTTTCTCCTTCAATAAAAAATTTCCTTGAAAAAACAATTTCTTCAAGTTATTGTTTGAAACTCAGCCTGTCAATGTCTGCTAAGTATGTCTTAACGTTTGCCTAGTTTCAGCCTCATGTTTCTTATAGCAATGTTTCTTATAAAACAACGTGTATACTTTCCTTTGAACTCAGCAGCCAAAACATAACTTTTCAGTGAAAAATTCTGTGAAATGATTGGCACAATCAATGTTGCAGAGACAATTTATTAGACCTAATCTAACAGTATCATAGAAATCACCCACTGCTATCATTAATAGTGCCTTTAGCAGCAATGAAGCTGGCAGCTAAATAACTGATCTTCCATGAAACTTTATTGAACTCAACTTTCAAAATCAAACTTTATTGAACTCAACTTTCAAAATCATCTTTTGGAATATTCGAATGATAGGGAAGTTTTTGGCTTACTCTAACAAAAAATGAATGAATTGAAGATTAATAAATGAAAAAATGAATGGCAAACCTTCATGACAACGTAAAAAATGACGTACAACATTCCATTTAGAATTATGATTCCAAGCAGATAAGTGGCAAAGTCAGCTGGCATATTAACAAGGCCATTTATTGATCTACAAGAAACAGTAGAATAAGGGGGAGATCCTAATTTGAAGATCAATGTGTTTCACTTGTAATATTTCATCATAATTGAGAATATGGGATTTTGCCGTAGACTGTTTGCGCTACCAAATATAAGCTTCCGCAAGTTTGAAAGAAGATATGAACTAAAAACTCAAATATTTAACGAGAGAATGAACAAAAGCTACAAATTATACAGTAGAATTCAGCATAAAAGAACCTAGGTTTTTCCTTGGCAGCCTAGATAGGTTCTTAGGTAATTGGTTGATATGCTCAATTCCAGCCTGCAAGGTCCTTAACAAGGTTCTTATATACCAGTCTTTCTCAAACAATGGGGCGGACTCTCATATGGGATATGATGTGATGCCAAGGCAGGCATATAACTCTGGCAAACAAGCAAACAGGTTATCTTATATAATTTTTTGTAGATAGTGATTTTATTCATAGTCACCAAGGCAAGTGGAGGGGGATACAAGAAGAACTCTTGACAATTGGTAAGAACACCTTTAGGTCGGAATTCTTGTTTCATAATCTTGCAATCTGTATGTGACTGAGAAATTCTGAAAAAGTGTTAAAGATTCTTGTACTATGGGAATAGCACCAGTGTGTGGCTTTTTTTGTAAAAAATTGATCAATATACAAGCAGCCAATGATAGTTTCCACTCTTGAAGCTCTAAACTAAATAAGACGAAACCTATAATATAAGAACTATTCACAATTTCAGCCTATTTGGGGTTCTTATTCCGAGGGTTCAAAAGATGAAACTGCAGCCACAAGGTTCTCATAAACACAGGATATTTTATGTGGATTTCTACTGTAGATGAAAACATTCGAAAGTTAAGCTAGAAATGACTGAAACAAAAGCATTAATAAATGGCAAGTAAAAGTACTAAAGTACTAAAGGAAAAATTACTAATCATATCAATAAAATTTTACACCATCGAAGATGATCCTACAGAACGGAGTGCATCAAGATTTTGCATTACAACTTTCAACTTACAGACCCGCATTAACAACCATGAATACAAAAAGCAGAGCAAATCGATCCTATAAAGTAAAAGAAAAAATATAAATCTCATAAAAGTCGCTTTCCAGCAAGTAAAATCATGATTCGATCGCTCAAGTTAATCATGAACAAGCAATGGAGAAAATAATAAATTTTTCGGGTTGGTAACAAAACAACCGGTTATCAACAATGGGATTTCACTCTAAGGGAAACAGTGAAAAATATTTAATGCTGAAGGCATTATATCCATTTGATACTACATTTCAATCAAAGAAGAAAAGTGAGCGAAATATCAGGGAGCAGTCTTGTGGGAACGTCTACTGTTGAAAATTTCAAAGTCGGGTTTCAATTCTCCATTTACACTATCAATATTGTTTTCAAGCCTATTGTACATCTTATGATTGGTACTTAGATAGCTCTTACAAAATACAGGATTGTATTCAGGGCAAATTATGATGAATCATCAAGCACTGACGTGTCTTGCGATTGTAGTAACTTGTGTCGTAGCTAAGCCATGAGATATTCACTAACCTTGAAAACTGGGCCCCAAGCAAAATCTCGCCTTGTCAAAATAAACATTTCACTCCATGCTAAAAATTTGAGAGAAGATAATTATAAATAACTTTAAACTTTATAGAAATACAAACGGAAGTAAACAATGGCTATAAGCCTTTCAAACCGCCAGGGGAACGCAATCCTTTCAAAATCTTCAGAACTATCCTCCTATTCAAAATCTGTATTGCTACTTTTGTCATCTTCATACAAAAATAAATTTGGCGGTGCACAAAAGAAGTTATCTTTGGCGGGAACTAATTTTGGCAGAATTGTTACAAATCCACAAAATCCGCCAAATTTAGTTTCCACCAATTAGTTCCATTAAGCTAAATGCTAGACAGCACTAAATGCGCAAAGCTTTCAAAGTTCCATATGTACATCACCAACTTGGACATATTTACACCGCAAAGCATATATTTACACCACTAACGTGCTCAAGCAAAAGGAAATTTACCTACTTTAAAAAGAAAGTATGAACATAAAATTCCATGATCAGCTTAACGTACCTGCTTTTACTCTACCCATGTAGTAAATTTGTAAGGACAGATACAAGCATGTGAGTAAATGCAGCACCAGGAATATGCCCCAGAACGTTTTCGACCGAAAAATCTAAAAAATGAGAATGTAGAGAATGATCACAAGTTGAGAATAAATATCGCAAAGGATTCAAGCAGGCTGATAAACCTCTAAATATAAGATTCTATGAGAAATGCTTTGGAATCATATGGAGTAACATAATGCACCAGTTTCCTGTAATAATTTTATATTGCAGTGACAACATAATTCCCTTCCATGTACTAAAGATTTAACGAAACTAGAAATGGCAACACTTACTACACCAATAACAGATGTAAAAATGACAACAGCAAATGAAGCATAGGCTAGATGGCCATTAATGACAACATCATGATGTCGTATTTGATAAAGCCTTAGTCCTCCTAATAGTCCAATGATATACATGAATGCAGTGTCTGAAACACAAACAAAGACCAATAACATGCTTTAGAGGACAGGGACGAAAAGCCATGGGCCTATGGAGCGTAATTTTTTCATAGCCCATTTAATATCTCATCCCTTTCAAGCACTCTGATATGTCCCTATCTTCCATAGAGTGGAGTTGCACTACATTTCAAGAATAGATTATCATAAAATTGATTTGTATTGATGCTAGTCAAGATACTTCATCATTCATATTTCAGGACTACTGCATGTGCTATATAACATGAAATATATTTAAATAGTCTGTTGGCACTAAAGAACTATACTACAGCACGAAAAAGCTGCAACATTCTTTTGACATATTGAAAACTTTATTCGTTTGACACTCGTCAGACGTCAGATTATGAAACGTCGGATAACGACCGAAAGATTTTTGCGGGTACATGTGATAAGATGCGTCTAATGGGCCCCAAGAGTGGCCAATTAGGACCTACTAACCATTGTTTACTTGAAGAGTCCTATTGAAAAAACGAGCTCTTTTTTCATACCCTGACGACTGTCGGACTAAAAGAAGCTTTCAAAAGCATGTTGCCGCTCTTTTGTGCTGTAATAAAATGTATTCCACATTATACGATTCGATGATATTCAATATTAAATGATGATATTAAATCAAAGAGATGTACAGAACTGTCAAGGATATAATTCCAAGAATAATGTTCTAGCGTTTGAGAATATTATCACAATTAACTCTACCGGGGTTTGTAACTGGTTTCTTATTGCTCAACATGTTCACAATTGATTTCTGCTATGCAAACAACACCTGGGTCTGAAACCTTACTTATTGCGTGTGGTAAAGCTTTAGATAAGGGTCGTCAAACATACGGCCCACGGGCTAGATCTGGCCTGCCAAGGACTTCACTATGGCCTTCGAAACAACTTGACTACACTGAAACCTAGCGTTAGCAATACCATCTTATTCGTATTGTCTAAAGAGCCACACAAAAAACATGAAATGAGTTAAATATACTTTCAACCTGCTAGAACCTAGCCGTAGCACCTCTTTCGGATCTCATCAACCTATCCGGTTCGCTTGACATCAAATTACGACCTATTCAGCCCCCGAACTATAATTAGTTTGACATTCCTGCTCCAGATGAAGTAGCGATACATGTAAATTGAAGGTGATACGCGAGGGGAAATACATTGGTACAAAATTAATACAATGGGGTAATCTGGACAAATAGTAAAATTTCTTTAATCTAAAAAAGATCCCGAATCACGCATAGGAAACTCAGTTAAGCTCAACTGTAACGAACTTTCAACCCCAAAAGACTAACAAATGAAGAAAAAGCTTTTTCAAGGATATTTAAAAAGTACCTACGTATAATTCAATAGGCCTATAAAATGATTGGAGCCAGAGTAGAATTAGCATGCTCATTATTTTTAAATATTTTATACAGCTAATTTCAAACAATTGGTAATATTACTATCAGTCAGCGCCGATAAGCGAAGGTCTTTGGGGTCCAAGCTATCGAACTGTAACTCAGATCGTCGGCAGCTTAGCGCAAGTTACAAGGAATACTACTAACGTAACTTTATTGACATACGGAATGGACTCGCCATTTTGAAATGGCGAAATCACGCATACGTGTAGCTTCAAACATGCAGTTATCTATTTATCTGGATTAATATAAACAAATTTTAGGTTTCAGATATTTGTCTTATTAAACTTAGAGTTTCAGCAGAAATCGCTAAGTTGTTTATAACTTCATCATTCAGTGTTTTAAAAAACCTGTCTGCTATTGGGATACACAATATGAATTGCACATGATGCAAACGAAATAGGAAATATCATCTCAATTCATGAATCTGACTAGATCTGAAACACACATATTAAATTATTTTAATTAAGAAGCAAACAATGGAGCATTATGTAAGAAACTTTTTGGGTCCATGGACTGTGCGCGGCTTAAGCGATTTCACGGACAATTGGTGCGCAGCTTTACGGCGCTCGCCTGTATGAGTATTGACACCGAAACAAAAATTACATTTAGTCAAAATGAACAGCAAGTTCAGACACAGCCAGCAAAGGAAATTCGTTGAATCAAAGGCATAAAGATAAAAATAGGAAATCAGGAAGTAAAAAATAAGCATTAATGTTTCTACCCTATAATGATGTGACCCCATATGAAAAGCAATTCCTTTGATATACTGAAATATACGGATCCCACTTAAAAAAGGACAGCAGAGCCCAAAATTTGAAGACATTGGTAGCCCACCACTGTTAAAAGAACACGTGCAAAAACAGACCTGTAACTTACCAAATTGAAAATTTGAGTAGTTTGGGCAGACATGGTAGCAGGCACTGAGTACACCTTCCATAATGAGAGCAAAGCCTGAAAATTGTCACAAGAAGACATGATAATCGCAATCATTCACATTGCATCATTCGAATGGCCTATGTGAAACGAATCAAAGATAAATGATTTTACACTAATGCTTATAGTTACACCCTACCAATATAGCAAATACATCTTTGCGGAAGTGAACAATTTTACAAATCAATTCAATGATATATGTGGTTATGACACCCGGTTGCAATGAACATTCTGAGTTAAAAGAATGAGTATCTTGTATCTACAAATCACAGGCCCATTGATTCTATCAACGATGGTGGGATCTCTGATTAAGCATGGCTTTTCAGTCATATTCTGGGCTTATCGTGGCAAATTTTGCGCGTAATTTACACATGAAAGTCATGAATTGATCTGCAAATCTTACCCATTGCATAGAGAATCCCATAGTGTCCAGGGATGCCATAGAGCTACATCAAAAGAAGGATTAGATAGAATAAATCATAGGAACAATAACACATCAAGTGCATGGTTTGTCTACAGAAGGACTTCCCAAACATTTGCAGGCTGGCATCCCCTCACCCCCATAAATACACTGAACTTTTTCCAAAGTGCAAAGAACAATATCAAATACACAATGCATTTGTCAAAAATAAATAAACAATTTTATTTCGTTTTCACAGTTACCCCAATAACCCATACGGAAAATACCAAAATGGTTTGACAAGAATCACGATATTCAAGCATCCTTGCCGTTTTTCTTTTCTATCTGAAAGCTGTTAGAGAAGTCCTTGATTCACTTAGCAGTGCCTAGGAAAGATCAAGCCAGTAGCCAAGCGGGTTCGGCCACAAAAGTAATGATGCACAGGTGTGACTTTCCCTTTCAAAATTGAAAGACCACGCCCTTTGTAGGGCATCTATGTTTCATATCACCCAATGTAAAAATGTTAGGTCCGTCCCTGTTTACTGTCAAGAATCAAACTACCAAAAATACTTCACAATTACGTGGCTTCTGATCCTCAGTCTCTATTCCCCTTTCGATTAAAAACGTGCTTTTTCATTTAGCTTGATAATGTTAGGATTATGTGGCTCAAGCTTCATCAAGGCACAACTTTCTTTATTTCAGGCTATTTAAGAAATTAAAACAACTGTGATTTTCAATTCTTCTAGTTTACATACTATACCGTATCTACCAAAACTGCTATCCTGTTCTGCTTTTGCTTCTCTTTTCATGATGCAGCAGCACACCCACAAAAAACTGCTCATTTAATTTTCAGGCAAGATTATATTTTTTTTGATATTTTAGCATAGTCTAAGAAGAATTTTAGGTTCAAAAATCAAAACAATTTTAAAATACCAAGACTCAGTGAAAAGATAGGTATTCTCTTCAGGTAAAAGCATTTTTTTTTACTGTACATGAGATAAAGCTTGTGCATTCAATCTTTCAATGACATTCATGTACTTACACGTTCCTTTTTTGGGTCTCTTACATATCTCTGCTTTGCAAGACGATCCCTAGAAGGAAATGCCGCATCAAGTAAGTCAACATCAAATCCCAACATAGATAGTTTTAGGCAGTTACCTATGATATTAGAAACTATGGCAATAGAGTTCAATAGCCATTTCTAATTTCTGCATTTTTATTTCCTATTGTTTCATAGTGATACCTTTAAGCTACAAATGGTGCTTACAATTAGCAGTACAGATACTACTAATATTATTCATCAAACTTATAAACTGATGTCATTCAAAGATGACATGGAAAATCTAGTCAGTCATGACATGTCAATATTCTGTATTTGTAAAAGCTTATTTGAGACACGTGTCTATTTTGTAATCCTGCCTGCCACTCACCTTCAATGCTATCAAAAGGCAAACATGTTTGTATGCTGAATAAGACACAAAACTAATCCTAGATGACAGCGATAAGATGAGCGTACAAAGTCAAAGAACAGAACTGTTAACCTTTTACAATTACCTTCTTAGGACGATAAACAAGAACAAAATCCCAAGTAATACATAACCAACATTGCTATAGATGTTATTGAAGGCACTACAAAAAACAAGAACTAAAAAATTCAAACTTTTAATAAACAATCGATTTAAATATAAGATGAGCATTAGATCTTTGCTCAGAACCGAAGTATTCAATGATATTTGAAAACACTAATCGAAACATAAAATGCTGTCTCGGTGAGCATAGGAGCCACATTCAAAACATAATTAAAATACTTTATACTAACTGTCAAAACAAAAGCACTTCAAACGCGTATTTAAAGTCTGAATTTAAGTAATTGTAAATAAAATCAAAAAAACAATTGAGATGCATAAGCACCTTAAATCGTGTAGTACATTGGAACAAAAAATCAAAATTCATCATAAACGTTCAAAGCAACAGCTGCTCACTTCTACCTTCATACCTATGGAAATTTATAACTTTACAAATTAGTGAGCATCTAAAAATCGCTTTATTTAGCCAACAGTGACCCTGAATGACGCCTAAGGCTTTAGGAATCGAGAAAAAAGTATACCTCAAAACACCTAACGGTCTTGCGCATAAGAAATTGTAGTAGCAAATGTCCTGATCTCCGCTTGTGTTGACAACTCTTTGATAAGTTATTACCAGCTGAATAACTGGTAAAGCATAGAAGATTGCAATTGTCAAAATATTCCTATAATGTGAAATATCAAAATATCATCATTTCAATAAAGACCTAACCAAAATACATTAAGTGAAGAAGAACTTGACCCTAAAATCAGTGCTTCCCAAATACCTTTTGCGAAGTGTTTCCCTGGGCCATGCGCGACCCCTTGGGGGCACTCCACTATTTGAGAAATGCTGCCGTAAACGAAGCTAAAACTAAAATTTCCAAGAGCATGATTCTTCACTTCAGTTCGCCTAATACTTTACGCTTTTATATGAAAGCACAAAATATATCACTTTCTAATGAAACGCGGTGACTGCAGAAACACAAATAACTCAATAAATAAAAAGCCCCAGCAATTAACAAACCCACAAACAACAACTCACCAGTAATAAACATTAAATCTCTTGCGAAGCTTTTTGTGAGGTTTCTTTGTTACGTCAGTTAGATATAAGTTCCTCTAAAAGGTAAAAAAAAGCTATTACTTTACTAGATTGGGCAGTTCACTGTCATCAAATATCAAGTACCGTAATTAAATCTAAATGACATAGACCAATAACGATGGCAACACAGAGCAAACATAGGCCTTCCAGTACCAGTAACCCAAAAAGTTCTAATCATCGCAAGGGGCGTGCTGGTGAATGGTGATAGGACCTGTGGAAACGATACTTCATTTGTATACCAAAACGGTGTATATAACAAAATGGTGGACATGGCAACTAAGATTATAGTACTTATGATGATTTTGACTACAATATTGAATTATATATAAAAGGACTGGAACGAGAACTCCACTGTTCGTCAGTGGAGCCAAAAATAATAGCATGGGACGCGTCACTGCACGTACTGCATTTGGCGAGAAAGGTTTAAATACGCCCATAAGTTTTGTAGCCTTCGGCTGTACAAACAAGCAAAGTTGCAGCAAAATTAAAGAAAATCCCCGTGAGGAAGTGATACATGCGAGCTGTGATAAAGGGTCTCAAGAAAGAGTCCATACTGCATTTCATTGGTATTTTTACAAATGTCAAGTGATATTATTGTCATAGTTAGACCCCAATTACATAGACTATACTCCTTCTTATAAGAATACCTAATTTTCGCCGAGTTTCAATGTTTTTAAATGTTTCTGATGATGAGCCTAGAATTGTTCTTAAATTATTCTTGAATGCCAAAAGTTCAACTTAACCTGAAAATCAAAAGAATATATCCCTGTCTTTGCAGACGTTTTACCTAAAATAAAAGTAACCGAGAGCGGGAGAGAAATTCTATATCGATAATACAAACTCACATCGGAAAACAGGACTGTAAATACAAGATATATAAATTCTTAAGTCTTCATGAAACTTGAGTCTTGCATTATTCTTAAACTTCAGCGATTTTGAGCATAAATGCTTATAGAACATCAGTCTTATAGAAACGTATATCCTTCCAAACTAACGGCTGAAGTAAACAAGCACTTAGAGTAAAGCAAACTATAAGTATATACAGCATATAATACATGGTCTACACATTGTTTACTGAACAAAAGTTTTGCGTTGGTTGAGCCAGGTAATTCAACATAGAAGCATTCTCCCCAGGGCAATGCACACTTTTTGCTTTTTCCTCAATGGCTTCTTTCGTTCAAATACCACAAACATATGTTTCAACACATTTGGTAACCCATCTATTTCCCATAGGTTCCCTTTGAATGACAAAGAAAAGTTACACAAATGGCAAACAGCCATAATACGTGTTGACAAAAGTGGAAAGAGATGGACGGCTAAATCGTATAGTTTCGTGTGCAGTGAGCACTTCAAATTAACGGATTATATGGTACCACCTGGCAAAAATTCTCGTTGTTAATTAAAAGATAATGCAGTTCCAACCATTTTTAGAGGCCACCCCTTGCACCTACAATCAAAGGAAAAATCTACCCGCACAGGTGTGAAGCGGAAGCTACCTACCCCACCAAGTTCCCCGATAAAAATCATGAAAATGTATAGCTATGCCAAACTACCTTGTGAGGCAGACAATGGTAATTTTGAAAATAAAATGGAAAAGGAAAAAATTGAAGGCAAAAGATAATTTCAAATAACAGCTTACTAAAAAAACTTGCAAAATTAATATTATTCAAAAATCAATAAATGTGTGGAAATGGCAGGTATAGATACTTTGTGATTTCTATCACAAACATGTTATGAATGTTATTGCTGTACGCCGATCATAAATGATCATAGATGATCATAGATGATCATAGCTGATAAAAAGCAATGTAATGCTCACTAGTATCGTCGTCCTTCAAGGTTAAGTAAAAACTTTAGAAAAATTCATCATCCTATCTTCATGTTGTTTTCTTCCCTCAGTATTGCATTCCCTATGATCCGTATACGTGATTACGTACAATGGCTGTGCCCATAGCCATGAATTATGGGCACACTTCCGCGTAGCATAGAACAATAGACTTCTCGTTCCAGTCTTTTTATATATAGTTCAATGGACTACCATTATAGATACGTTTATCGCAAGTACAGGCGCAAACCCAGCAAGCGAAAGCAAAGGTGTTAGTTTCGTACACTTAAGTACGCCATTTATGTTGTTGATGTTGTGCGGTGAAAAAATGCTTTTTTATGATGTCTACGAACGCATTGGCCTTTGAGTGTTATTATTCGAGTTTTACTTTTATTCAATCCATTGTGTTAGCACTGAGGCAATACAGGTTTTCATGGTAGCAGAGGGTAGTTCAAGAAAAAGAAATGGATGAAAATTTGTGTTGATATATACGATTATAAATTGAATAGAGAAGTAGCAAGAGTGCTAGCTTTTCAAAATGGCTGCCGGCTATAAGAATCCACCGAAGTTTGAGGAGGCCTGTTATGAGAGGTGGAAGAATGAGCTTGAGATTTGGCAGCTGGTGACAGACCTGGAGAAGAAAAAGCAAGCTTTAGCAATTACGTCATCTCTCACAGGAAAAGATTGTGAAGCTGCACTGAATATTAAAGCCGAAGATGTGAATAGCGAT
>OLMO02000262.1:10026636-10048136 GCA_900291935.2 Cassiopea xamachana | reverse complement strand
TTCAGATGAAGAAATTCTTTATATCATCAAGGATTTGAAATGGAAGCACTTATCAGTAGAAGTATGTCACATTTTTTGTGGCACTGTGGAGCCATTCATAAAGATACATCCTTGTCTATTGTAAAATATGAGTATGAGATACAATGTGTTTTTCTTGTAGGGCATGAGTAGACCTGCACATGAGTGGTCAACCACCACTATAGACTTTCTGCTCTGGAAGCTATGCTCAGAATTCTTTGCTATCACTCTCTCAGTCCATTGTGCTTCTGCAGCACTGAATTATACATTCTACAGCCAATTTCAAAGAAAAATGTTAAAACTGTAGTAGATGAAAACTGTGCAACTCAGCTACTTGTAGCATTGTTTTGATTCTGTACTTAGCATAGAATCTACTTATTTTTCAAAAGATAAAAGTTTCCTTAGTATCACTAGTAGAAAACTGAGCACTGGATAGTTAAGCAATATTGTCTACAACAAGGTTGAATATTAAATTTCCTGATTTTTCTATTCAAAACATCTTTCAGTATTTCCACTTATCACTGAGACAATCCAAAATTAACCAATTTTCCAGGTATTCTAGGTGCTCAGGTCTTGTACAAACACTGCTATAAAATGGAAAACCTTTACAGATCAAGCACCCTAAATATAGAGCTACTGTAGATTTGATTACAAAAATATCAATGAGATATTACTTGGCAACTGTTCTAACAAAGAGATCTAGTGAATTGAATAACAGTAAAAATAGTGCATTTCATTATATGTAGATAGCAAAACTGCTTGAACAGTACTTTGAAATTATTGACGGATCACCAGATGGATTTTTTGTTAATAGAAATTATAAAAATAACTCAGCTGATGGAGAGCTGTGCAAGTAGCTTCAGTTCTATGTATTGTAGAGAGCAAGAGGTAGAAACAATTAGAGAAGTATACCTGTCACTTGTTATCAATGGGACAGTCCATGATCTAACACCTTTCACCATTCGAACAACAAACAAAACAGGAAAATCTGACTTTGCTTCATCACTCTTCACAGATAATCTGATAGCCTGGCAAAAAGGTGGTTTTCATAATAATAATTATTATTGATTTTCCAAGATCATTGCTTGTTCTACCTATCCATCCCTCTACCTACCCTGCTATCCATCTATCCATGAAACAGTCAATCTAGCGCCTATCTACCTGTAGGTAGACCTATTTACTAATAGACAGACTTCCTTCTATAGAGAAGTTTATCATATGTACTTTCCTAGTATGATCTTCTAAGCATCTTAGTAGTATGTGCTTTGCTAATCCAATACAACAATTTGATAACAATACTTAGGCTAATACACCAAAAATGGAAACAAAAATAATTCGCAGATTTGCAGATTTTCCAAGAAATAAATCAACGAAGGCAAGGACATAACTTGGTGCTGAACGCTAGTACCTTTTCAGTCGCAGATCTAACAGCCTCAGTTGAATTAACATAATATATATCTTCGCCTCCCCTAGAGACAGTGCCAGTATAGGTAGGTCCAAGAGTAGCATTGATCATATTGGTTCTCTTACGGTGACCAAAACCTAAACTTTGCAACGCAAAGGAGTTATTCACACTTAACCACAGAAGAATGATGAGAAGNGCTCCATCGTTGCGTAGTATAATTTGATTTGCGTATTTCTGCGTATGTTGCAATTTTTCTTTACACTTCTTTCTAAACATTAAAATTACTTGCTATAGAGAAATAGTTTTGTGCTTAAGTACTATCATTTTCATTCCACCCTTGTTGACAGCCGTGTGAAAGTGCCTAATAATTAGATAGGTAGGAACCCACTCAACATTTGCTATATTACGCTACAGCGCATGCGACTTTTCCCTACGTTTCCCTACGGCTGGTGTCTTCAAATTCGGCATTTCCTCTACATTTCGCATAGGCCCTACAACCAAGGGCCTAATTTCCATATGTAGTAAGGCTCTTTGCTATCATTATTCCCTTACAAAGAGATTCACTTGCTCTTTAAATTGGGCTATTTTATCTGTTAGGGATGTTACACCCCCACAGCAACGGATTTCCGAAAGACTCTGACTTTAGGAAAGGGGGCTGCAGCCGTTGGTTCGGAGGTACCTCCCTACTTCCTACGATGCTCTATTCTCCCCTACTGTAGGGAAATATCCCTACGTGTGGGAGCGCTGGTAGGAACCTTGCAAAGCCGCCTCTTTGGTGTGAACGTAAACAACTCCTTGATATCCACGTTTTCTTTTTAAAAGAATACAGTAATATTTCCTGAGTCTCAATTTCCTTAACTTTTCCCGAAATTGAGCCTGAGATTTTTTTACGTTTTTCTTAACTTTTTCTGAAATAAACTGGCTAAAATGGTTTAGACATTCGTTATAAAAATTGTATACTTGAATTTGAAATCCATCTTTAGCATTTTGAATGCTGACGAAATATCGATTTTTGCCAAATAAAAACACATAATGATGGAAAATGAGACTCGCTAATTTCTTACGATTTTCTTAAAACTTTAACCATTTGAGCCTCATTTTCTTATATACTTTTGTCTTATAAAAAAGCGTGTATATCAAATTTTCTATTTTTTTAGTAAGTAATGTCAGGGAAAGGCCATAGGGCCTATAACAAAGCCCCGACAAAGGAGAAACTGAGAAAATGGGGAAGTTTAAGTAGAAAGGGAGATTAGATCAAGTTTGTTGATGTTATATGTGAAAGATGACAAATTGTAGGATTCAGGGAAAGTAGTGGGTGGCAATGAGTTCCACAGTTGAGAAGTTCTAGGAATGAAAGACGATTTGTGAGCTAGAGTTCGCGGATTAGGTAGTATAACTTGGAAAGGGTATGAATAGATGGGGCCCCTGGTGATTCGAACACGCCTCACTCGATCAGGAATAATTTTCTTGATTTCCTGAGAGCAATGTCCTTGAAACAGAGGTAGACAATGGAAAGAACTGCAAAAAGACGAAGATGGGATGGAAACTGTAGAGAATTGGTGAGGCTTGGATTGTTGATCAGACGGATAGCTTTGGAATGGACCCTGTCAAGAGGATGGAGAGAAGATTTAGGAGAACCACCCCAGACATGAGAGCAGTACGCTAGAGAAGGATGGATCTGGAATTTGTATATAGTTACTAGTTGAGAAGGTAAGAAGTAGCCACGGGTTCTAGAAAGAGAGCCGTTTCGCAGATGCATGCTTTGCATGGAATTGATATAGGGTTTCAAAGTGAGATTAGATGAAGTAGAAAGACCTAGTTGAGTGAAAGAAGATGAAATGTCCAGTTTATGACCGTTCATGAAAACTGGGGGGAAATCTTGGTGGTGTTTACGGGATATGACAACCTGTGCTGTCTTTTCTTGATTAAACATAACAAGGTTGTCGTTACCACATATCTCTACAATTGTAACTTCATTGGTGAGAAGTGAGGCTGAAGTGTTGCGATATGGTGAAATATTAAAATAGGCAAGATGTTATGGAATGGATGAAACAGATGAACTTAATTAAGTGTCATCAGCAAAGGAGAAAATGCTGGAAGATGTAGAGGAAAGCAGGTCATTTATGAAGAGGATGAACAGAACAAGAGAGATAACAGAGCCCTTAGGTACACCTGAGTTGATAGAATGAGATTTAGAGAGGTAGCCATCGACCCTAATTGCAATTGACCTATCAGATAGAATGTTAGAAATCTAATGAGGGATGGGTGAAGACCAAACATTGGCAATTTAGCAAGAAGACCTTTGTGCCAGACGTGATCAAAGACCTTGGAAATATCAAGAGAGATCACTCTACTCTTACCGTAGGATTCTAGAGCAGAGAAACAAGCATGAACAGATTAGGCTAGAAGATCAACGGTAGATCTGGCTTGTCGAAACCCATATTGATGATCAGAAAGAAGGTTTTTTGTATCAAGGAAGGCAAGCAGTGTTTTGGTGATAATAGTCTCCATAGTCTTAGAGTTGAGAGAAGTGATTGCAATAGGGCGATAGTTTGAAGGGTCAGATTTTTCACCTTGCTTGGAGATAGGAAAATGTGGGCGAGTTTCCAAAAGCAAGGGAAAATACCAAGATTGTAGGAAAGTTGGAAAAGCTTGTTGAGAACAGGAGCGAGTTCAGGGGCACAGGATTTTAGAACTATAGCAGGTATACAATCAGGTCCACTAGATTTGGAGGTGTTGAGCTGAAGAGGGACTTTCCAGACTTTATGTGTAGAGAACTTAATAGGGGACATTGTGATGGTGGATGTGGGGTAGAGAGGAGGTTCGAAATCATGGTCATTGGTTGGAATTGGAAGCAAAGGTCGATACGAAAAAGTTAGCTTTATAGGAAGGAGTGCATGAAGATGAGCCAGAGTTGTTTTTTAGAGGTGGAAAAGAAGAATGGCAACAGTTTTGCGAGAAAACTTTGACTAGGGACCAGAAGGAGCGAGATCCTGTTTGACAAGAAGCAATTTTATCGCTGATGCGTTTGGCAATGGAGGTTTCGGCATGATTGATGGTTTTGGAGCATAGGTTACGAGCTTGTACAAATAAAGCTCTTGAATGTGGAGTCTGATTTAGTTTCCAGTGTTTAAAGCGGTGGTTTTTATGTTTGACAGCTTTTGCACATTGTGAATTGAACCACTTTGGAGAAGACTTTTTGCCAGGTTTATAGGAAGATGGAATGAAAAGATCAATAAAAAGTTGAATTGCGTTAGTGATGAAGGTGGCAAAAGAGGAAGGATCGTTAGACAAGCCAGAATACCAGGGATAAGCAGCAAAAAAGTTTTGAAGAGAATCCTAGTCAGCTTTGCTATTGTGGAAAACTTTTTAAGAAGAGGAAGATCTATCCTGATAGGAGACAAAGTTATGCTGTAATGTGATAAGGCAGTAGTCAGAGTTACCAAGAGGAGAATCTAGAATTGGGTTAGAGTAAATTTCTGGGTTTGATGTAAGAAACAGATCGAGTGCATTAGCATCTTCCCCTGGGCGATCAGGGATACGTGTAGGTTCTGTTATCAATTGTGACAGGTCATTCACAGTGTCAAAGGCCTCTACATCACGACCAGCAGGGCTAGTGATATGTGGAGAGTGGGTAAGCCAATTCGGATTGTAGACATTGAAATCACCAAGGATGGTAATTTCAGAGCGTGGAAATTGAAAAGTAATTGTGTCAATTGTCTTAGATATATGATCAAATAGAAGTACTATCTGGCAGCAGGCCTGCAGTCCACCTTTTCCAACGGTACCCTCAGGAATAGCCAGGGATCAAATAAGCACAACAGCTTACCACTGCGACTGATCACAGTAACCTTACCAACCAAAAGACCCGGAAACTCTATCCCAGTGCTGAAAGACACAAGGTCACTAAAGACACCAATAGATAGAGTGGTGGTACTTCATCGGACGATGAGGCAATCTCAACAACCACCTTGAACCAACTGTACCTTCCCTGAGAACAGGAATGTGCGTAGGGTTTATCATTGTTTATCATTGATTAGAACCACGGCCCCCTTTCAAATTTTTTGCAAGAAATAGACAGTTGCTATTAGTTTAAAAGTTTTGCTATCGATTTCCTAAGTATTGGTTTCGCTTTTTATAGGAAAATATTTTTTGATCCCAGTAGTCAGACTTCTTGACTTTTTTTATAAAGCCAGTACCAAACAGGATTGCAATTTGGCCTATCTTGAGACCAGATATCAAAAATCTGGCCTAAAGTGTAACTCGTTTGTCTACTGAAAAAATGGTTTGGCCTACGTGTAAAATTTGACTATTTTTGGCCTAATTGAACCGGTTTTTTAGAATAGCATTTTCATAACAAAGTATCACAGCGGAGTGCTTTTTCTTACATCTGTCTGTGATCTAATTTTCTCATGAGCTGTGTGTTAGCATACAACTTTCGTGTGTAACGACTTCCGACAGCACTCATGGTCGGCTGCAGTGTGCAAATGCTAGGGCTGTCCATACATTTTGATTTCACTATTCGGTTATTCGGTCTGATATTTATCGAATAATCGATTATTCGGTAATATGGGCGTGGTCATAATGTTAGTTGTTTCTCCGCTTAAGCTTCTTACAAGCGAACCCCTTGCAAAACCAATGCGAGAAAACTGCCTGTTCTGCCACTGTGAAGTGGCATCATAAAGAGCCATTTGATTGAATATTGACATAGTAACAGCCAGTGTAACAGCCAGATTGTTTGCACTTTAACCAGAGAATTGACCCAAATAATCGAAGAAGTCGACTAATTGGTTAGTCGAAGAACTTGACTACGCCCGAATGATTGACTCCTCCCAAATAATCAGTAAGAGAATCCGACTAAATTCTTTTCAACAGATTCTCTCGACTATAAAATCCTTTTCAACAGATTCTCTGCCGACTACTAGTACTCTAGACACTCTCGATTACTAGAGTTTTTGCCACCATTACTGACGTCTAAGGCTTCTTTAGCGTATTTAACTGCTTTGTTTTCATCTTTGTCGATTGACTCCGGGGTTATACTAATGGGTTGATTGGGATTGTGAATGACTGATCGTGCTTTAAATATCTACATGTAGTGTACATATACAGATGTGTTGTGTATTGTACATAAACAGATTTGCTTTCAAAGCATTCTCTTTGGAATCTTTACATGATTTATCGTTTTGTATTCACTAACAAGTCCTATTCCAATATCCTATAGATTTTCCTTCAATAGTCATCTAGAAGTAAAGCGCCGCTCCAGCGTAGTCTCCACGTTGAATCTATGTGTGCAATAGTTTTCTCTCTGTACAACTTCACTGTATAAGCAGCTGTACATCGCCATTAGAATTGCTTGACTGTATTTTGATGCATAGTTTGTTGGAGTATTGCTTTTCATGGAGCCTGTACCCTTTAAAACCAGCAGCTAGTTTACTGATGCTCTTGATTTAAATGAGGAAAGCAGATTGCTTTATGCATGTCAGACAATCTCCTATATGAAGATGAAGTTCATTGGATATAACTTGAAACAAGTTTTGATTCCTTGCCTCTCTTCTCTTTTTTATGTTTTCGATGTGGACATACATCAGCAAAAGAAGCATCCGCATGAAACACTTCTTACCATCAGTCTCTCTGTTGATTGATTACTGTGTTTCCATTGTATTACATCCATATGGAGGCATATTGCTACCATCACTAATTGATCTGATCTTTTATATAATAACATCTGTAATAATCTGTTGTTCATGGTTGCTCTCAATTTGCTGGATTTAAGTGCAGATTGGTAAATTGGTTTGATTGGCTGTCAATTTTATGAGCTCAATGTGTTTGCATATCTTGAAATCAACTATAGTTTCTTCATTTCTGTTTAGACTGCCTCAGAGTTTTTGACTATTTTCTTATGCTTTTTCAAGTAAATATTTTCTGAATCTACTAAAAGGCTTGTCACACAACAGACTATTGAATTTTGATCTTTCATGTTCTCCTTTCACATTGGAATCTTTGATTTAATATCAAGCACAAGTAAATTACTAATAAATCTCAACAGAATTGTGGTGTTATCTGCAGAGTTAAGAGGTTTCTCATGACGTCTCTCAAGAGGTCTATGTTATTCCTATATCATGTGAAATGTGTTGGTATTCGAATTAGTTGCCTCTCTTTTCAATTTGACATACCTAACACTGTCACACACTCATATGGAGTCTCAACATCATGTTTTTCTAAAGGTTTTCCTTTACCTTCGATCGTTTCATCAAAAGTTCCTACGGTATTTTCCATATACAGTTATAAGGTTTCTAGGTTTGCAATTACTATCATATATGATTTGGCATACAGCTATAGGGCATTTTTAGCCAAAGCATAGCAATTCATAAGTTGTTGTTTAAGGGCTTTTTGTTGCCTCCATATAGACTACCTATAGTCTTATATCGATCATCTATAGTTTTATACTTTGTAATCATATGATTTCATATTTATTTTTTATGATCTTACAGAGATTTTCGTTGTTCCTAGTTAGACCTCACCAAAGTTTTTGTCTATCCTCTTACAGACTCTCAAATAATTTTTCCTATTTTCTACACTTTCAATGAGATTTCCTAAATTCCAATCTAATCTGTTGGATTCTCAATGAGTCTTTCATATATTCATATTGATGTTAAAATAATTTCCCATTTACTCTAGCTTCACAGAAATTATATGTGTCTTTAACAAGATTTTCTTACAATTTCTATATACTGTCTATGTTGTCATATAGGACTTCGCACCCATAGTTCATGCTATTATGTCTCGATGGTTTTGATATCATTTGCTTCATTCTTACATGGCCATGGGGTTTCTCATATACTTCTATAGGATTTCTTTTTGTCATATATCACTTCCACATACATTTTTAGGATATCTATTCTTAGATATATAACTTTCAAGTTTTCATAGAAATTATCTAAAAAAATTTTCACGCATTTAACGGTGTTCTATTGTGATATTGTATGTTTAGAAATGTGTAATCTACTGCTTCTATATATTTTCTTATGTTTTATCGGTTCCTACTCTACATGTTTCCATAAAGAATTCTTGAGTAAGGGCTTGGCCATTAACCACTCGGTGATCAAGATACTATAGAACTTATACAAAACAACAGCAAAACTATACAGAGCTTTGCAGAGCTGAATGAGTAGCACTCTTACTTTATCTAGATTAGGGGTACAAGATTTTATATCATTTTCATAGAGATAAATTTATCCAATTGTATTGATAGCTTTTTAGAAATTCCATTGATAGTTTTTTGGTCGTATTTGACATTCATTAATAACACTTTTGAGGTGATTCGCAGGAATCAATTACATCTTCACAGCCATTCGTATTTTCTTCTCACTTTTCTTTGGTTGATCTACTTCTCACGAGATGCAGTTTTTAGGCTACCTCTTTGCTTTGATATCTCCTCCTCCTCTACCATTACCCTAAGTTGTCTAGCCAACTAGTTTATTTCTTCTGCTATATCTTTACAACTGCATTTACCTTTCATCAATATATTGTAGCATGCTAGCCATTCAGACTCTGATAAATAATCTTAAAGTGCTATTTATTCATCAAATACATAACATTGTCTCCAACCATCCCAACATCAGCCCATATCAATAAAGCAGTATTCATAACTTGTATATCACACATTTTCACTTCTTGACATATAGTACTGTTACACCGGTAATAGCCACCTCTGTCCTCATAACCAAAATTCATTATTTTGATTGTAAATACAAGCCCCTTCAGCTACTCTGCATTTGCACGAACAAGCAGTCGTCGTTGTTCCTTTCGATATGAACATGAGCTTATAAATGAATGATTATTCTATTGATTTCTGAATATATCGTGTATTATTCCGTGTCTGAAAGCCATTATCATCATTTTTTCTTTTCGCATTCCTTCCCCCGCATTCCTTTGCTCATTAGCATAAACTGTTCCCAGGTACTCTTTTAAATTCGTTCTTCTTGTCTATGACCTTCTTTTTGCTGTTTCAATCATTATGCATAAAATGATGCGGCTAATTGGTGGAATTGATTTATCGATGACCTCTGGTGTCATATTATCATACTTTTAACAATTCCTTTGCTTATATTTCAATAAATATCATATCTGAATCTTTTGTTTAAATGTGAATGGAGTCTAAATATAGCTTCCTTTCTTACAGTTGAATAGATGTAAGGGAGTCTCCCCCTTCTGTTGTTCAATAGTTGGCTAGATGAGGTATTTTTACGTCTTTTACTTTTTGATACCCCATCAGTTCCCGCTGCTGCCGCTGATTAAAGCTTTATAAACAACTCATGTATGCCATCAGCTATATTATTCCTACTATATTCACCTCTCATAAATAAACCGTAACATACTACCCATTCCAACTCTGATATGTAATCTTTGAATCTCATAAATTCGTGAATTGAAAATCCGTCTTTCCTTGGATCAAGCCATCCCTCTTTAATTTCATCAACGCAGTGCATATAACTGGCATTAATATTATGCACTTTTATTTCTCGACACATTGTGCTGTCACTGTGGTAGTAGCCATCTCCATCCTCAGAACCAGACTGATTGCTTTGATTGCAATATAAATCACTCCATCATGTTATCAACATTAACATGAGCAACTCTCCATCGCTTGCCTGGGATCCGTGATTTTCATCTGATCCTGAGTCTGAATCTGAAACTCAGGAGCCGCACCCCCATTTTGTTTCTTATTTCAACTTTTGGTATTTTTTTGGAAATGCTTCACAACCAGAAACGGTGATGCCCCTTTTTTGAGCATTCTTTTCTGAAGCGCTGAGTGCTATCGATTTGCGATTTCATGCAATTTATCTGTGACGGCTTTTCTTCTGTCTTTGCGTACCACAAATTCATCATAGAACTTTAGCCATATTGTTCTTGGCATTCTATTCCTGCTAGATACGGCATTGAATTCTTGCCCACAGAGATTGAAAGATAGGTAAACAAGATTCCACACAACAATCATCATCACCTTATCAACAAATACTAATAACATGATACAATTTTATTCAGTATTCGTCTACAAATCAACTGCTCGTTTACTTGATCACAGTTTTAACGAAATCTCTCAAAGTCTTGACAACAATTTCTTCATTGTCAGTTGTGATGTAGGGTTTCTCATTCCAAAAACCATGAATGTGCGTATATCAGCAACAATGTGTGGAAAATGACGTAGAATATATCTTATATTATTTCCAACAAAACAATAATCTCTGTATGCTTGGTTTACATCCGATGTTTTGTAAATGAGATCGCCTGAATGCGGTTTTCTGATATGTTCTGTTGCTTCCGAATAGATTTTTTGACATCCACAACAATACTCGGCACTTTTATGGAATTCCTTTTCATGTATTAAACTTGCGATCTGCACTATTGCTTGATATACTGCATCAATGTCTGCTCATTCATCTTCTGAGCCTTTGCTTCTCTGTGGTGCTATTTCATCTGCAAGTCCACCATTGCTGGCGATTCTCCTTCTCTCCTCTTTCTCTGAGTTGTGTTTATTTATATGCCGCATTACTGCACTCGCATTGGCATATTGTTCAACTAATAATCCCTGTTGAATTTCTAGCTTTTCAGTTTGCATTTGATCATTACCTTTCTTTTCCTTTACATATCCATGCTTATCTACTCCTTGTGGGCAATTTGCATATATTTGGGTGCTGCGGAGGAGAGTGAAAAAGTAATCGAACGATAAGGGACTCGAGAGAGAGAGCGAACTTTCTACCAAGAACGACATTGTGAGATAAACTAGTGAGACTTTGTTTTAATTTTATTCGATTCATTTCATTTGCTGTTTGTTTCGTTTACTCAAGTTGTTGTTTGGGTTTATTCTTGTGTTTGCTATCGAATTTTGTCGTTTACTAACTTGGGAGCATCTCAGCGGGAGACGTGATCGATTCATTCCATAAAATTTGTGGGAATCGAGCAAAATTCACCACATCCTATCCTCCATTCTGCTTCTTCCCGTTTAATTGCATACAGGCGAATAATTTGGTCATGGTTTGCTCCCTTGACATTAATGTATGAAAATATTGCATACTTTTTCTTCATCCCGTCTTCATCGATCACCTCATTAATCTGGTACTTTTCATGCTTTATCTTCTCATCTATTTGCATTTGTTGAATCAAAATTGCATGAGCACTGTATAAACCACTCATTGTTTCCCTTACTTTAACTCCAACTTGAAGTTGCGATTTCAGTAAATTCAGAAGTTCAAAAATGCTTCTTTCCGCATGCAATACCTATATTTTGCAATACTGCTATGTTCAACAATTATCGATAAAATTTCATTCTTATCACCAAATGCACTTAGTTTACTACCGACTATTTCCAAATGTAGCAAGAAATCCATCGCCTTTGGTATAAATCACCACTACTCGCTAACTTTGCAAGTCAAAAATGGAAAACAACCTAGTCGAAGTATAAAAATATGGGGTTGATCAGGATACTTTGGATACCGTGTGAGTATAGGCCGTGATGATCCTAGAACTGTATTCATTATTAATGAGGGGCGGGGGCACTATTGTTTCATACCGAGCTGGGTACAGGTAGCACCATGTAGGAGAACGATAGGCGCTCGGGGCAGCAGCAGGTGGTGGAAGAACAATAGGTTGCTAGGGGAGAACAATAGGTGCGCAGGACAGCAGCAGCAGGTGGAGCAGGACGTTGTAAAGTAAACTACTAGTGTTCCTTCTGCCTATTCACAATTCTTGGATATTGATCTAGCATCTCCAAGAACATCTCCTTCGAAGCAAGAAAAATAGACCGATTCTTGTCAAACCCGTTCGTTATCAAGTAGTTGGAAAAAACCAAACCGATTTAGCCAAATCTTGCTTCATATCCCAAAAAGAGATTTGGACTGGAATCATTTGACAGACAGTTTAAAGATAAATAGTGTGAAGGGAGGCCTTGGTTGGAAAGCATTATTGAATTAGGTGCGTGTGTATGTTTTCCATGCCGAGTTCATGCACCTAAATCTGATTCACCTTTTGTACGAACGGGTTTTAGTAATTGGAGGAATGCTGGAAATGGAAGAACGCAAAAAGGGACCCAGAAGTAGTATCAATTCAAAAGGATTCACAAAGCATGCGAATAACCACACACATAAAGAAGCCATGACAATATGGGAAGAACACAAAAAAAGATCTTCCGGGAGTTCTCTTTCTGTAAATACAATGGCTCTTCAAAGGATAACTGAACATCGTAGGTGTTTGGAAACAGTGTTCACTACAATTAAATATCGGGCAATAAATGGACTTTCATTTTGGGGTGATGTAGAAAATACTAACTTTTTCTCTGAAAACTTCGGTGGTGGAGTTTACTTAAATACTTTCTCTGAATTGCTTTTTAAGTTAGATGAAAGCTAAAAGCAAAGCGCGGAAAATCTACCCTCTAATGCAAAGTACATATCTCTTGACATTCAAAATGAAATTTTTGGAGCAGCATCACTTTTTCATCCAAAATTGGTGACAGAGTCAAAAGACGCATCAATGACAATGGAAAGATTTAAGAACATGAAATTGGTTTGGTTGAAGCTCAAGGTAGAAGTGCAAAAGGACCACTGGGAAAATTAACGACGTACTTAGCGGACCTTTGTATATCTTTGAGCTGGATTGTATCTCAATTTTATGACGGTGCAAGTGTCATGAGCGGACACAGCGGAGGACTTCAGCAATTATCAGTTACATTTGAGCGAAGTATAATGTACATTAATTCCTTGTGCCACAAATTTCATCTCGTGGTCACAGAATAGAGTTAGGAAGAAGGGTCACTCCGTTCCTTTTGAGCCGACACTTTTCGCGCATGCGGTAGCATGGGGATGAATGAAAGCGAGGCTAAACAAGTGCGTTTCTGCAAAATTTTAAGGCTTTGGACCGGAAACAGAAGTGAATTTGTATCGTTTTTCGGGTTTATCTTTGATTCTGAACATTGAATCCGTGAAATGTCGAAGAAAAATGTAGCAGAAGCATCGAAGTAGAATAATAGATCCCAAGGTTGCTATTGTTCGGCTGTGAATTGCTCAAAGAACTCAGCGGAAATTCCCGATCTAAGTATCTACCATTTCCTTTTGTACAAGCTTATGTCGATAGCAATTATTTTTAATAACTCATTTACATAACTTAAACTTTAAAAATAATAAGAAAGTACAATATATGCTTGGAATTACTTGGATTCCAGTTGTAGAGAATGGCTACAGAACTGTCGTCGAAAGGATCTTCTGGGGAAATCCCCGAGGTATCTGCTGCATTTCTTCCATGCATTTTGAGGCAAACGTACTACGGAAATTCACGAACATTCTAAACCCTCCACATGCAATTGGAAATAAGCGATGAGCTTGTAAGCGAAAACTACTAAGAGTAGTCACAGAAGATTTTATTGTTCATGCAAGTGGTATTGACTTGTTGCAACTGTACTAAATAATGGTTACCTAGCCTTCAACACACTCAATAGTCAATATTGACTGGGTAAATTCTCTGTGTTATTTGTGGGTGCAGGTTAGGGCAATAAATCCAACTAAGAAGTCACGAGGTGCCTTCTTCCCTCTGTTAACCTTAGGGTTGTGCAATGGGCAAGCATAATCTACCTCTTAAGCCTCCCATATCGGTGAAGAGCAAAGACTAACTTCTTCGAAACGGAATCGAAATATCAAAGTCGATCAGCAGCTGGTAGGCCTAATCACTTTACCTAGCTGCACTGATGAGCTCTGATAGTGGGCGAAATCGGTAACAAACGCAAAGTGTGAAGACATTCCTTTTGTTTCAATGAGCTAAGATAGAAGAGGGTTCAGTCTTTGTACTATGGCATTCCTCTGCACTTCTAACGCAGTAACGTTCTTAAGTTCAACATCGTCACATCGTACCACAGAATCGTGATACGCCTTCTTAAAACCCTCGCCCTCGTATCGAGTCTAAGATGTCTTTGATGTCAACGGAAGCATGACATTGTCCTTGGACTCCTAAAACATGGCTTATTAAATTGGTTTTTTTCATGAGTTAAGGGCAACTAGAAAAAATAAATTACAAATTAGCATCGTAGTAAGAGGATTTGGCTGATTTGTTGTGCTCTTTACGTCTGACGAAGAGAGCATTGCAACTTTATTGATTCGGAGGTCTATTCTGTAGTTAAAAGTCTATAAGAAATTTTTACAGCGTGGAAGGCCCCAAGATGACATGCATTTGGTCAAAGCTGTTCAATGAGGTATCTAAGATGATTCAGAAAGCTAAGGAAGACTGTCACTTTAAGGTAGGCCATAAGTTATCTGATCCTGGCCTTAGCACGAAGTCGTATTGGTCTGTACTTAACAGATTGCTCAATAAAAAGAATTCAATAAATATCCCTCCTTTGCTGTATAATGGACTATTTATTACCAATCCATTGCGTAAAGTCAACTGAGTCTGACTATTCTACTGAACAATGCTCGATAGTAACGACTGGTAATACCTTACCTACCTTCAAGCCGAGGCCAACATCCATGCTTCAATGTGCTGCCATTGATAGGGAAAAGATACTTAGTATAATTCAGGCACTACATTCTAATAAGGCCCATGGCTGTATCCTTCTCTTTGGAAGCGAGCGAATGTTGTTCCTGTTCATAAGAAGAACAGCAGACAGTTCAAAAAGAATTACTGCCCTATCCCTCTCTTGCCAATTTTTGGAAAAGGTTTTAAAAAACTCATTTATCATTCTGTTTATCGTCATTTATGTAATCCGTCATCAGTCTAGTTTTCGTCCTGGTGACTCAACAGTTAACCAGCTGCTAGCTATAACACATCAAATCTATTCAGCTTTCGAGGCAACACGTACTGAAGAAACCCGAGCAGTATTTCTTAATATGTCAAAGTCATTTGATAGGGTATGGCATGAAGGGTTACTATATAAGCATGAATGTTGCAGAGTATCAAGTGGACTTCTTTCCTTTATTGCAAGTTTCCTTACAAATCGAGAACAGAGAGTAGTGGTGAATGGAAAAAGCTCTGGATGGAAAACAGTATCTGCTGCAGTAACCCATGGCTCTGTGTTAGGCCCCCTATTTTTCCTCTTGTATGTCAATGATTTGCCTAATAATATAACTAGCGATGTGAAGCCGTTTGCAGATGACACTTCTCTTTTATCCGTTGTCCATCATGTAAACAGAACTGCTGCTTAACTGAATAGTGATCTAATAGATAAGATTATGGGCATGGAAGTGGAAAATGCATTTTAATGCAGAAAAGACTGAAGGAATTATTTTTTCCACAAAGAGAAAAAAACCTAACCATCCAATGTTAACGTTTGGAAGGGACGAAGTGGTAAAAAAGACTGAACACAAACACCTTAGGATTGTCTTAGATGAACAACTGAACTTCCAAGGTCACATCAAGGAGGTGATTTCTAAAGCAAGAAGGGGTATTGGACTAATTCGGCATCTATCTAAATTTCTTTCAAGACATTTGCTGGATCAAATTTACAAGCTGCATGTACTACCTCACCTCGGTTTCGGGGATATTGTGTATCATAAACATGTCCAGAAATGAAGCTTGATTTTACAAGACGGTTAGAACAAGTCCAATACTCAGCAGCACTTGCTGTAACAGGAGCATGGCGAGGGACAAGCAGTCTCAGGCTTTATGAGGAACTCGGATGGGAGAGTCTCTATCAGAGGAGATGGTGTAGGCGTATGTGCCACTTTTTCAATCTTAAGAAAACAGCTACACCTGCTTATCAATTTGATGAAATCCCTGTTGAGCGTAATGTTCCATATAGCTTACGACGTCATCTTGAGTACCAGCCAGTTAATAGAACTGAGCGCTTTGCAAGTACGTACTTTCAAAATGTTCTTTCAGAATGGAATATACTGGATATAAATATCACTCTAATACGCTTAAAGTCTTCAAGAGCAAATTATTAGGAGTTATCAGGCCGATTAAAAAAATCAATGTATAATGTCTACAACATAGCAGGTATTGGAAAATTAACAAAGTTTCGTGTAAATTTTAGTCCTCTTAATGAGCGCAGGTTTCGACAGAGCTTTGACTGCTTGAGTCCTCGTTGTGCATGTGCGGACAATGAGAATAATGTGCACTTTTTCCTGCATTGCCCTCTGTATGATTCGTTTCATTCGGATCTCTTTAGTCAACTAGCGGATGTACAAGGGTTAAACATCGCAAGAATGAATACAAGAGAATTGTACGAGTCACTCTTGTACGGAGATTTCAAATTGAATTTGATTGCAAATAGAATTGAGGCAACAATATTAATCGAACGATCAAGGAGATTTGATATTAGCTCTTCGTGAGCAATACATAGCAGCGTCCTCCCATTTCTCTTGCTTCTATCTTTCCTTTTCTTGCTTTCTCCCCGTTTTTCAATTAACTATGAAAGTTTACTTGGTGTTATTGTATTTGTTCCATTTCCTTTTCTTTTGATTTTTGTAAATTGTATCCACAGTTTGTAAATCCCATCTGCAGTGGGAACTAGGTGACTTCGTGTCTTTTTTTGCTGTGGACGGGACCTGTAACGTGTCTTAGCTGCAGTTTAAATTATTTTTTTTCGTGATAGATAAAAAAAATTCTAAGAAGTGCAGTCGTATCCCCATAGGTCTATGGCTGAAAATCGTGTCGGCAAAATATCAAAGGAACCGACACCGAGTGACCCTTCTGCCTAACTCTATTCTGTATTCCACCTATCATCGAGCACAGCTTCCTGATAAAAAGCTTACATGGTTGTCTGAAGCTTGAAGATGCAAAGGAGAGACACATGGGACTTCAGTTAAAGTGCCTATTGGAAACTAGATGGTCAGGCCATCGTGATTGTGCATATGCAATCAATAGTTCAATAGCAGTAATGGAAATAATCAGCTGCCTAACAATTTGCTCTTCAACGAGAAAAGTCAAAAGTGACCATAGAATACTTGTTCGAGGGTTGTTGACTCAGATCTCAAAGCCTGCCTTCATTCTACAGAACAAATTTGTTACTGAATTTTTGGATGTAATGAACATTGCAAATCACGTTTGTCACTCAAACAACTCCAACCTCGCCAATGTCTTAAGCTGACGATTTTAGAAATCAGATCTAGCGAATTTGTACACCGCACAAAAATTTCACACGTCTTGGATAAGCAATATGGCCTACACACACGACCAATGAGAGAAAAGACACCGTCCAAGACGTTGGAAAACTTTATCATTGAGGCTCAAAATCTTGTTATATCTAATGAGGACAGTGAAGTACTCGAGTTGTGACTTGTTATTGTGGAACTTTGCGATAGTATTCAGAAGAAAAAATGGAAAATAGATTTGCAATTACCTAAACTCCCTTGTGGTCGTCAACGAGGGTACTTTCACCTTCACATCCACACTTTGTGGCCCTATCTTTCTGCAGCCCTTTTTCGAATACATGCTCATCATACCAGTGATTAGAAAAAAATTGAATAGCTTGTATGCAGACGATCGAACAGCCTTCAGATCTGAATGTAAAGTTTTCATAAATGTAATTCTTCGAAGATTTGAATCAAGCAATGCCCATGTTGGGGAAGTCTACCTTCTTCTGTATGAACATTACACAGAAGCAGCACCTATCCATACCACGTTATATAAACTTATGCTTCAGTATATGCTTCAGCAAGAGATGAGTGTCCCTTCTCCGCCCTGAACTATGTTGATTCACCAAGAGCAAGAGCAGTCCATGGAGAGAGCATGCTCCCCCTCAACTTTTATGTGAGAAGGATATGGTAAGACAGACTAAATTTGAAGAACTTCCTCAAGTGTGGTTGAAGAAACCGAGAAGTTCGTTTTTTTAAACATGACTCCAAACTCTATAATCTTTATAGCTTATTTTTGATCATTACTTAGTTTGTTTCTGAATTACAGTTTGTGCTGTGGTAAGCTGAAAAAATTTAAGGATATTTTAGTGGGAATTTAAGAACAAAAAATAACTTCTTAAAGAGTATTTTTTTGTTTGTTTCCTTGACAAATTGCGAAGTTTTTCCTTACTAAATCTCCCCCATGAATTGATTAAATCTAAGGAGCTCTTAAGGAATTTTGTCCGAAATATAAGAATATAAGGAATTTTTAAGCGGCCTTAAAAACGGAAGATAAATCTAAGGAGTTTTTAAGGAGATAAATGAGTAGCACGAACCCTGAAAGTAGTTGTGCTTAAGCGATAGCAGAATGGATATATTAAATTCTCTGCCATACTTCCCATATGCACTACCAAATTGCAATAATCGTGTTTTCGCTGCTGTTTGTTTGCCTATTTGGTTTTCTATTTAATTTTGAACTACGTTCATTCACTCCCTACGCAATACCAATTTTACTGATTGATTGTGAAATCTTCCCTTTCTGGTAACGCGTTATAAAATTACCGTCCATATCAATGAAACAACCTAGTATAAAATCAAGGTACCTTCCCTCCCTGCTAGAGGCATTTCATAACAAATGAATGACCCTAAAACGGGTTATTGTCCGCTCCCCTTGGAAAAATTTGCCACCAAAACTCTCTCCCACCCCCGGTTAAAAAGACCCAGCTACGTGACTTTTCTTCTGATAAACACTTTCGAGAGAATTAAAACAACAACACAGCACTGTAGAAAAGATATCGACTAGAATCTTTTATCAAAAATTAAAACATTATGGAACAACCTACCACAAAGCACTAAATTTTTGAAAAAATTCACGGAACAAGCAGAAAATCTGGTATGCCGTTGTACACAATATAGCTCAAAAAATCCTAAGGTGTTGAGAACAGCGATTATATCGATGTATGCGACGATCTGATTGGCTCTGATTCAACCAGAGTCAGTGCAACGTCAGGCATATTTGCATTGGTGACATTTTTACATATGTCACCACCAAAATATTGTGCATACACTCTTGACAAAGGCAAGCCATATCCATTACCAGCCCAGAAAGAACATATGCTGACTACAATGCTACTATTGTCCATGTCAATAGCATATCTCAAAAGGAACTGCGGAGCATACAAAAATAGAACTATGATAAACTCCAAGCTTACAATCAGACACTGAAATGCGCAAACGTTAGGCACTTCACTGATCACACTCCTAGATTATTTTAGCATTTTGAGGGAAATTTCAGCTCCATTTGTCGACCGCACCAGTAATGCTAGGCGTATACAGGAGGATTTTGCTTCAGCAAAGTGCCATCCCTTGCAGTTTGTGCTCCTAGCAAAAGAAAATAAGTCACCTATAAGGGCCGACCGGGAATTGCCTCTGTTTCACGACTGGGCACAAAACCCTTGGGCTAACGTGATGCGCAACGATAATGCTTACAACACCATTCACGCTAAACTAGGGTTCATACACATTTTTAAGAAAAAAATTTCCTAACTTTATGCATAAAAAAGGATAATCTTTTTCCTGACTTGCGGTGCAAAAGAACTATACTTTCCCTGACCCTTATGAATAGGTATTAAACTACAAAAATGATTTTAAGTTCTATAAACACAGGTCCTTAACAAGCAAAGTTGTAGAAGTCCGTATAAAAGC
This sequence comes from Cassiopea xamachana, assembly GCA_900291935.2. NCBI lineage: Eukaryota > Metazoa > Cnidaria > Scyphozoa > Rhizostomeae > Cassiopeidae > Cassiopea > Cassiopea xamachana. The sequence goes on along the minus strand of OLMO02000262.1, from coordinate 10,028,192 downwards.
TTGGCAGCTGATGTATGGAACAAATATGCGCCTGTGAATCAGAAAGTGGTTTTTTTTCTTCCATTGGTATGGTAGTGCAATATGGGGGGTCTGGGGGCTTCCCAAAGAAATAAAAAGCAATTGTTCTCATCACTGATCTTCAAGAAAGACAGAGAGACTGATCCTTTAACCTAGTTCCATCAAATTTTGAAGATTTAGAACGAAAAGGAAAAGGCTGGAAGCTGATCCTAAAAGCAAAAAGGCCTCATCTCATGCCAGTACACTGAGGAAGAGACATTAGCTATTCAAGAAATCTGGCATTGGCTACACGCAAGCACTCGGGGTACAAAAGTTCCAGACTATCACCCAATAGGGCCATAAGCTACAAGCTATATTTGCAGTAGGCAGGTAAATCCAAGAAATGCAGCGCTAGCATCTTCATCTCTTACTAGTTGCAAACTGAAATTCCTATAATACCTGGGCTAAGATTGTAAAAGGGCTTAAACTCGTCGCAAAGCAAAGTCAAGAGGTCTACATATCACATATCTATGTTATAATGCTACTAGATCCTAGATAGGATAGAAATCAATTGAAAAATGATTGAAAAGCACTAGGGCATATCTATATACAACCTCTGTGAATTACTGGGAGCAATGTTCCCCTGCCCCAAATGTCTGCAGGTCTGTAAAAACATACAAAGATAAACAAGAATTGTCTTGGTTTTAGACCAGACACAAATTGTAAGCAGAGTACGGAAACAAATTAACAAGTGTGTAGGACGTACATTTTTGTGGCCAACATTACTACGCTTGAAGAAATAGAGCTTCTGAAAACTCGCCGCAGGATATGTTCAAAATGTTTCCTTGATTTTCCCTCATCATATAGCTTTTTAGAAAAAATTCCCTGAAATTCTCTAACTCTCCCTGACCTACCCAAAATTTAATACTTTTCTCCCTGACTTTCCAGACCGTATGAACCCTATCAACTCGTGTTTTCCTATGCAGTCACGCAACACAACAGCCAGGGCTGGAAAATGTCCGGTAGCGCCGCAGCCAGGAAATTTTCAAAGGGAATTTTTCGCAGGAAATTTTGAACTGGTTCGCAAGAATTTTTTTAAAAATAGAACTTGTAGTCCACAGCTCCACTTTCTGTGAAACGTTTGTTCCTTTTCATCTTTCAATACAGTATATAGAATGAGTCTGAGCGTTTTAACGAAGTAGCAAACATCAAATACAGTGCTTCTAGTTGCAGGAAATATTGGAATCCTTCCGCAGGAAATTGTTTGCAAATTAAATTCTGCTTCCAGGAAGAAAAAAATTTCATCAGGCTCTGACAACAAGTGTCATGGAATGAAATTCATCCTACGACTTTTATCTACAATGTGACTCGTACATAATTGACTTCAATGGAGAGAGAACAAACGGCCATTCAATTGATGCTTCACAGAAATCCCAAACATACTCAGGTCAAATTTTCGTCTGAATTGCATGTCATTGAATAAAAACATTTTTTATCAAATCTAGACGCTTGAATAACCAAGGCAGTATGGTTTACGAGCCGAGTGGGGGGGGGGGGGG
>OLMO02000262.1:9999702-10014496 GCA_900291935.2 Cassiopea xamachana | reverse complement strand
TATTTTCACTTGCTTTAATTATCAGAGATCTAAATACCCTTTTCAAGATGAATTTTTGTGCTGATTTCAGATATACAGTCAGATACTATCTCACACGTCACATTTGTTAAATACAGAGCACCCCTTATTTCACCAAAACAAACAAATGGGAAGCATAAAGTTGAATTGAGCTGCACAGGCAATTTAAATATTTGATTTAAGTAACACCATTGATGGGTAAAATACAACTTTTGAAAGATCTGCTCATGCCAATTAGATTCCTGGACTTTATCTGAGCTATTTAAAAGGTTGTAAATGGCTCAAATAAGGCCATTGCATAAACTCACTCATTCGTTGAATAGAAAGTAGAGTGAGTTCAAAATGATATTACTAAAGAAATAGAGCAAATAGAGTAATAGATGAATTCATTTTTTGCCACTTTCCATGGCAACCTCAAAAAAATTTGATTTAATTGGTAGTGTTGTAACTTTTCATCTCAAAGTGCAATTTTAGTCGAAAGTGGTAGTCAGTTTTGTCAAATCACTTCTCTCAGCCTGGAGATAAATACTTAGTGTTTCTTCATAAAATAGAAGGAAAATGGAGCTTTTAGAATTTGATTGGGTAAGCAATAGTCTGAGTTGGCTAGCACCCTCAAAAATCAATTTGAACAGTTTGCACGAACGTTTAACGGTCACACACTCATTTGCTGAAGGGTTCTACAGGTTAACTTTGTACTTAACTAGTTTTTAATGTGAAAAAATGTACCTGATAGGAGTGCAAATAATATTCTAACACATAGTAGGCCTGCAAGCTTTGATTTTTTTCTTTGCCAATCGTGACTGATGAGCAGCATCACAAGTTTCTTTGTAGGTAAATTCTGATTATTTAGCTGTAAACATCTAAACTTTTGTAAGTATATACTTCTAAAACAAGTAAATACAACTATAATCGACATTGCTACTTCACAAATTTCTTGTAATCGCCAGAAATATTTAAATAAAAAAGTTAATGTAGAATTCAATGGTATATAATTTGCTTCGTTACTGCAGGTCTGTGTCGAGATGTTTTAAGATTTGTGGAGCAAGGTGAGGATTTAGGCCTACTGGAATTGACTTCCACATCGTAACAGCCGTGCTATGCAGCCTTGCTTAGGCCATAAATGGAACCATTTATAGCCTAGCTATAAATGGAAGAATTTATACCCTTCAAAATGATACAAACACTAAAATTTCACATTTCTGGGAATATCATAATACAGCATTCAGAAGTGATTTGCATCATGTTTTAATTCCAACATATTTAAGTTTCCATTATTGATGCAGATTGTTACTTTATTAGAAAAAAATTTTAAGAAGAGCTGTATATACTGTTAAATATCCTATGAAATGGCTACTTAGATTTCTGATGAAAATTATGTGTTGACCAGCATTTTTGCTAAATATTTTAAAATTTGATCCACACAAAAATTCCGGGAATTCAACAAGTAAGCTCACCGTGAATTCATAAAAATTGAAATTTTTCGCCCAGCAAACAAACCCTCCGCTGGAAGCATTGAAACAGATAATGCTAGACTTTATAACACAACAATGCAATTAGCAACTATAGCAGTTCCATCAATATCAGATTACTTTAATGGGTGCTTACCCCAACATAACTTTGCGCACTTTTACAAATTATGGCTTCCTAAGATTTCTCAAAAGCCACCTGACGTAGCCTCGTTGGCCTCGTTAGATACATTTGCCAATGAGCATGCGCAGAACTGGAAACGGAGGAGTAACCGAAGCGACTACACGTTTTTTTTTATAAGAAAATGAGGCTCAAATCGTCAAATTCTTAAGAAAATCGTAAGAAAGTCACGAGGCTCAATTTCCAAATGTAAATGTTTGTATAGGCAAAAAAATAGGTATTTCGTCGTTGTTACATGTAAAATGTTAAAGATGGAATTCAAATTTAAGTATACAATATTATTAACGAAAGAGTAAACCACTCTAGCCAGTTTAGTTCAGTAAAAGTTAAGAAAAATTTAAGAAAATGCCAGGCTCAATTTCGAGAAAAGTTAAGAAAATTAAGGCTCAGGCAAAACAATGATTTTCTTATAAAAAAAACGTGTACAAGGGGAACTAAGGTGACGTCTCCAAGGATGTAACTCAGGAGGTGTAAAACGATTGCCTTTCGAAAATGTGATGTGCCTTGTTTTAGTAACAAAAGTCGATCAAATGGTTCTTGCAGGGCCGTTCCTAGAACACTTTAATGAGGTGTCCCAGAAAATTTCCCTAAGGGGTGAGTGTAGAACTTGTGTTTGTCGACAAGAATGGATGTGGTCGGTTAGATGTGGGCGTGGCTGATAAGCATGTGGAAGTATGCAATGAAACTTTACCGACATGTGTATACTTGATAGCCACACCTAATTATATAATTAGGTGCAGGTATCAAGTATAACCAAAGGTGCAAACTTATGGATAGCTGAACTGGAGTGGGGAGGGGTACAGATTTAGAAGTTCAGTAAAAAGCCTGGGGCTTTTGCACACTCATATCTGCTCTAGTGGATCATAAAGTATGTACCAACATAGCATTGCTACAAAAAAGGGGGTTTGAGACGTGCCCCAGGGAAAATTTTCAACTTAGATCCAAATAAAATGTCAGAAAACGCCCTTTTGTAAAATCGAGTGTAGCTGTCTTCATAATTGATCTTCACATTAAGAAAGATTTCATCGAATTTTGAAGATTTGCCCAAAAAAAATTGGACAGTTGATTGATTTGCTTACAACATTTTTGAATGAGAGGGTGTGACACTCCCATACGTAGGTACGGGCCTGGGCTCTGGATCCAATCAATTGCCCTGCAAAAATACATTCTACTGCCGCTTTTGCCATGCAAAATGGCAGGTACTCAAGTTTTTGAAGTTAAAACATCCCCATGCTTCCCTTTAGGTGTTGTTCCTGGGCGGGTCTACCTTTAGGATCATTCACAAAGTAAATAGCAGAAAAAATTGCCAATATGACCCCCACCCTTTGTAACGGCTTGTCAAACCCAATCTGATACCCCCACTTTTCTATGTAACATTCTGGCATGAGACCCCCTCCACAACACCTCTATTTATGTGCATAATATAACATGATGCAGCATATCAAAATACAATAGTTCAAAATTGCTGAAATTAACAAATGATTAGGGACAGTGCATGATTGACGCTCGATAAGGCCCTTAACTCTTTGTTTATTTGAGTATTTTTTGAGGCAATCATCAGAAAGTGACGATGTGGAACTATTGCACTACATTTTTGTCGTTACGTAACGCAAGTAACTTACAACCCACGCCCCTACGCATGTCAATTTACTTTGTATCGATTTATTTAATCTAGCTTACATATACGCATATATGTAAACAAATTGACATTGGTAAAATGATATAACTTAAACTAAAATTTGCATAAATATTACTAAATTCAACTACCAATCTAATATATAATAAAATTAAGTATGGTGTGCATAATTTAGATTATTGCATAACCCTACACTTGCAATAAGGGCCCTCCCACTTTTTAGCGTGTTTTTAAAATATTCAGATTTTCTGCTGATTTCCTTTCTGTTGAGAAGTGTGGGCCCAGCTCACTAGGGAGCACTTCCCTTGCGCAGCCGGAACTTCTTAGCACACTCGTGCCTATTCTTTTTTTGCGCATTTGATCGTATTCATTTATTCGTATTAGCAGTTAGGAGTTACGAGTTGCGAGTTACAAGTCACGAGTTATGAGACATAGAGCTGCTAGAGTTTTGAGTCAACAGCTATTGAGCTTAGAACCACAGTTACTATAGTTGAGACACATAGCAAGGAACTTATGAGTAAACAACTACATTATATTATTATCATTGTTATTATTATTAATGCTTACGTGATTCCATTTTCTCCTTCCTCGCACAAAATAAGCTGATTGAGCAGAAAACACAGAAAGGGTTTACTAATGGGGCCTCTGGTGTTCTGGAGCATACGTCTATGATGGCATAACGCGGTTAAAACAACGCTAAGTAGTAATAACTCTGCTCGATCTTAAGAATGCTTTTGGAGAGGTCCATCTTAATCTTATTAAAAGCATCCTTCATTACCATAACATCCCTGATTCAATCAAAAATCTTGTTGTCAGCCTATATACTGACTTCCGTTCCTGTATTATCTCAGAAAGCTTCTCAACTCCAGCTATCCCTTTAAAGAGTGGAGTGCTCCAAGGAGGCTGCCTGAGCCCCCTTGTATTTAATATATGCTTCAATACATTTATCCATTTCATTAAACAGGAAAAATATAAGCAGTTCGGTTTTTCACCACGTGATGAGAATGATCGCTTATTCCATCCAGGTTATTGGTGTCAATTTGCGGACGATGCAGCGGTGGTTACTACTAATGAACGCGAAAATCAGTTGCTATTAAATTGCTTCTGGAGTGGGCCAACATGGTAACCCGTCTGGACAAATGCGTCACATTCGGTATTAAGAAGTTTTCGTCTCGCTCCCTTCAGTTTCTACCTAAGCTCTTGATCAATTCAGAAGTAGTTCCACCAGTAAAGACAGACGAATCATTCAGATATCTTGGTCATTTCTTCAACTTCAATATGGAGAAAAAGAATGAGAGCCCTGTGTTTCTAGATTTTGCCATTGATTTACATGTCTTGTATGAGCTCATGCGCATGCTCATAATATGTTATCACCTATCTTCTGTCCATGGTCCACGGCTTTGATGAAAACAAAGGTTGGCCCATATGAGAGGAAGGTTATCCACTTTCAAAGCCTGAGCCTTCCTTATTTTAACCGTTCGCTTACTTTTTTTTAAAGAGTAAAGGCTCCGTCTATAAACTTACAGCCTGTTACCAGATCGTCAATATAGAAGGATCAATCAACTTAGGTGTAAAGTTTGGAACAACTTCCTTGTAAACATGAAGTCGTAGCACTGCATTAAACAAGAATGGAGAATAATCAATTTTAAATAAAACCTTCGCAAAACGGAAAACAGCTATCTCTGAATTTTCAGACCAACAATTCTTAAGATATCATAGACAGTCACTGTAACAATCCTTACTTTTGTCATTTCAGCCTCAGCTCTTACTACAACCATGTGAGGAAGGCAAAGCACTTTCTCTGCTGGTTCAAATTCTGTTCCTTACTCTATCACTCCTGATGCAGCTGTACGTTTATAGTTTTATTGTTTTAGCAAGTGTGGCAAGCATTATCGTTAGTTACTTTCCAAGGCTTTTTAATCTCATGAGAGTATTTTCATGATTTGTAGCGAGTAAATTGTGTCCAGCTTTCCATAGAAGGACTACAGGATATCTCTTTCCTGTAAGAACAATAGCATGTTCATGCATTTCATTTTCTGATCTAATTCCAATTGTGTCTAAAGGGTGGTTTCTACTTAAACGAATGCATCAATTCGGTTGAGGTGGCCCGAATCAAATTTGATTGGTCAGGGGATTATCGGTCGCTTGAACATACTACGCATGCATAAACTCAGACCGTCTCGGCCGAATCATTACATTCATTTAAGAGGAATCCGGCCCTAAATCCCTAAATTTCTGAACCATCTCTTCTATCTTGATGAATAAATTGATAAAATAAGATGATGATGATGATGATGATGATGATGATGATGATGATGATGATGATGATGATGATGATGATGATGATGATGATGATGATGATGATGAGTATGGTAGTTCGGTTATGACTTCATACCTTCCCGTTGTGTGCTGAGCGGACAGGGAAACCCTGACAAAAGGAAGTCAAAGGTGACCTCAGAGAAACGACTTTCCTCAGCGGAGGGACAGTCACCTTGCCAATGGCTGCAGCTCCCTAAAACTGTCATTGGCCTACAATGCGGTGCATTGTGTCGCTGATCCGAGAGCTATGAGGGGTCTTTTGAAAGATAAATTGGAAACAGATATGGAAAAAAAGTCAGGGCCAGCAGGTCAAGCCCAGAGACAAGCAAGAAATACCAAAAGAATGAAGAGAAGAGCAAAAATGAGAATTGATAAAATAAGAAAATTGCAGAAAGAACGAGTGAAAGGAAACAAAACAATCGCAATATGGAATGTACAGATGGCCAATATATACAGAGGAAGGTTTGGAGAAATAGTGAAACTATGCAAGTGGAGTGGAATGGATATCACCTTTGTAGCTGAGCTAAACACCTTTTGCCATGGCATCAATAAATTTGAGATAGATGGGGGGAAGGAGAGAGCTAGAACAAGTAATGCAAGGGGGTTCAGTAAAGCAAATTGTCTTGATGGAAGGGGTGGGGTATTAATGAACAGTTTGGTAGAAATATAAGACCGTATGACAAATCAAACACAGTGGAAGATATGGACTTAGGAGAACAAACCCATAAGGAGCAGATCAAATTGAAAGGCTCACAGAGCACAGATTATGTTGGGTTAACTCTTTTCCCTGTGTGAAGGAAGAGACGCATGGTTCAATCGTGGCAATAAAACATGTTATGAGATTGATGGATTCATAACAAGAGAAGAGGACAGACATAGAATTGTAAAAGCTTTGAGAATCAAGAATAATGAAATGCTATCTGACCACAAGATTGTAGAAGTCACGCTAAAAATGAAAACATTGAGACGATCAAATGAGAGAAGACCAAAAAAGAGGAAATATAAATTGGGAGTAAATGATGAATCGAAAAATAGCAGATCAGTACAGAAAGAGAACAGAAAAAAATAGTACACAGAAGACATAGAATGACAAGCACTGAGCAAAATACTTAGCGCCACAGCAGAGGAAGTAAGTGGCAAACGAGAGAAACAAACAAACCCATGGATGAACCAAAACGAGGGAGAAGCAATGGAGCTGAATGCAGAGATACGTGAAGCACTGAGAGAGAAAGAAGGCGAGTGATACGGCAGAAAAGAGACAGAATGAGCCAGGAGTATGCTATAGCCAAAGCAAGACTGACAGAAAAAAGAGCAAACTGCAAAAGAGAGTTGAGACAATAGGGGGAAAATTGGTGGAATCAAACTAGCAGAAGAGTGTCAACAAGCATGCCAAATGGGACAAATTGGGAGGATGTACAAAATATTTCAGAGGCTGCAGCGGAGAGGAGAACACAACAACAACAAGACCATAATGCTTTTTACCGAGGAGGAATTTAGTGATCATCTCGAGAAAATCACTCATGAGCAATATGAAAGCAGTCCGGACCAGATATTAAAGACAATTAAAAAGGCGGAGGAACTGACGGTGGAGGAAGAGACGTCGGAGAGAAACAACAAATTAATTGTCCAGGGTCCAAGTTTTGAAGAAATAAAGAATGAAATAGCGAGGACAGAAGATGCAGCATCAGGAGAGGATGAGATACGATTGCGGTACTTCAGAGAAGCAGGAGATGAAATCAACAAAGGTGCAACGGCTGTGGGAAAACCCCACACACAGATGGAATGATGGACAGAAAGTTGGAATAATCATTCTATTACATAAGAAAGGAGATAAAAAAGGCATAAATAATTTTAAAGCAGCGTGCTTACTGCCTATCATGAGCAGAATTTTAGCGAGGATTTTGGCGACAGGGCTACGAAATTGGGCAGAAGCTACTGGAGCACTAGACGAAAATCAAACAGGTTTTAGACAAGGAAGATTGACGACTGATGCAACACAAATCTTTGTAAGAATCCAAGAAAACGGGAAAGTGGTTAGAAACATGGAAGAAATAAACAATGAAAACAATGAAAGAGAGGAAAGAAAGGAGATGGCTATACTTGTAGATCTTAAAAAAGCATACCCAAGAGTGAGTCGACCAATATTATCGGTCATACTGGAGAAATATAGACTACCAGGCAAAGTAATTGACAAGCTGAATGGCCTACATGAGTTTACACTACACAGAGTTAGGGGGGAACAAAGAGACAGTACGGCGTTCATCACACAGAGAGGATTACAAGAGAGATGTATGACGTCCCCAGTAACTTTTAATATGTTCCATACGGCTGTTAATCGAGTTGCAGAAAAGGAAAGAGCATGCGAAGCGGAAAAAAGAAGTGGTCGTTCATGCCAGGTCATTCACTTCCACCGAGGAATGTAAAGAATTCGTTCAACTCAGAAGCCGAAAATGCAACACTGACAATGTCTTTGTTTGCTGATGACACTACTATCATCGGAATGAGCGACGAAATAGAAGAAGGCAAGCGAATAATCGAGAAAGTCATGGGGGAGTTTGGAGAGAGAACGAATGAGTCAAATGAGTAGAAATGGAATTTAGAGAAAGAGACAGTGAGGAAATCCGAATGGTAGGAACATATATGGGAAATGAAAACGATACTAACATGCGAATAAAGAGAGCAGCTAGAACATGGATGCGAATAAAGAAGAGATTTATGAAATGTAAGCTCAGCAATAAGATACAAGCCAAGTAGTAGAAACCTGTGTAGAAAGTATCATTTTGTTTAATTCTGCTGTGAGACCTTTTCCAGAATCAGAGACAAAAAGAATTCAAAGCTGGATAGACAAGAGGTATAAATACATATGGAGTAACAAGAAGGAGGAAACTTTGAGACAGATGAATAAGAGGAATCACATGAATATGCAAGATGTGAGAAACGAGCTAGATGTGAAGACAATCAGAAGCAGAATAGAGAAGAGCCATTTAGTAAGAATTGGTAACATATCAAGAATATTAGATGAAAGATTAGTAAAACATGCGACGATGGGTTGGATCAGAAGAATGGAGACGGGGAGAAAACCAAGGACAAGAAAGATGACGACGCTTACGTGCTGGCTCAAACTAATGGAGGACGGAAATATAGAAGCCCATGAAGTCGAAAGAATAGCGATGGATAAAGCGAAATGGAAAAATGTGGTCAAAGACAGAATGAGGCATATAGAACAATTCGAGAAACAACAGTGGCATCAGTATATAAAGCCCGGTTTACACTAGGTTGCAAAAGGCTGCAGGTTGCAGCAACTTGCAATTTGTTGCGATTTGTTTTTGTTGTTTACACATGAAAACCGTCAGCCAACCTCGCATGCGATCTGTCTGCAACAAGTCGCAAGAAGTTGCAGTACTTTTAGCAGGATTTTTGGTAATGGAGGACGAAGCAGGTTCTGTAGCACCGGGAATGATATTGTTCCTAGTGGAAAAAAGAAGAAAGCGCAAGAAAGAAAGAATAAAAAGATGTTGGGTAAAAGACTTTGTTGGTAGAAGAAATACTCGAGGGGTATATCACTCTCTTCTAAAAGAGCTGGTAATAGAAGATGTTCCTGCCTACAACAATCACTTGCGAATGGATACTGCTACAATGGAGGATCTGTTGCAAAGGATCGCACCTATAATTACAAAGCAAGATAATCATATGCGTGATGTCATATCACCTGGCAATATATTCAGCTCTCAAAGAAGAATTCATTATGGTGTGTGCATTAACACAAGTCTTTCATAAAAACAGCTGCTTGCAGTTTCCTTTTGAACTACAGAGAATGTTACAGTGACAGTCCACAATTGATAAACTACATTCCAACTATTTAGTGCTTCTTGTGCAACTGTAATATTTTTTGCTAGGGCAGATGGTATTGACTTTGGGGCATTGTTTGTGGAAGGACAAGAAGATCTAGCTTCCATTACTGAAGCAGCCCCAAACTGCACTTCATATAGAATGCATTGCATCTTGTGCTTAATTTAATGATTTTCTTTATCCTGTCATCTTTTATGGGTTGCAGTTCACTGGCAATGTACAGGCCAAATTGATGGTCACCATCATTGGCACTAGCAGTATTCCTATGTTTGATTGACTCCAAGTAAGAGCATGCTGAGTGGAGCATGTCCTGCTCTTCTATCTCTTTTCCTCTTTGAAACACTGCCAGTTCTTACTTGTTTTGTGGGCCATTTGCTGGATGGACAGTTTGAAATTTCTACTTGAATTTCAATGCTATCATCCAGATTCTGGTTGGGAAACATGTAGTTGTAAGGTCCCCTTTCAACTCAGGGTCATTCTTTTTCAATTACAGGGGGACATTCAGTCTAGTTTTCTTGGCACTGGTTGGTGCTGACTATGAATTTCTATATATTGATGTCGGTTGTAATGGCAGAGTATCTGATGGAGGAGTGTACAAGAATTCATCCCTAAGCACAGCTCTTGAGCAGGAAAAGCTTGGAGTTCCAGGCTCAGCTCCTTTTCCAGAATTTCAGATCAGCTTACCACACTGCCATGTTGCTGATGATGCATTCCCTTTACAAACATATATCATGCAACCATTTTCATAAAAAGGCCTCACAGTTGAGAGGCGTATTTTTAACTACAGACTCAGTAGGGCAAGACTTTGTCAGAAAATGCATTTGGCATTCTGGCCAGCCGGTTTAGAGGCTATATGAAACCAATCAGTTTAGAACCATCTAAAGTAGTAGCAATTGTTCTTGCTTCATGTGTATTGCACAACCTGCTCCAAAAAAAAGAATGGCACGAGAAGCTGTTGCACTCCACCTGGAAGCATAGACACAGACAAAAATGACAGCCAAGAGGTAGTAAATGGTAATTGGCGTATGGATAAGGAGCGCCAAGGATTAACTCCACTTCAAAAAGTCCAAAGTGGGAAGCAGAGCTACAGTGCTAAAGAGTGCCGTGAATTGTTTGCCAGATACTTTATTTCTGAGGTTGGACAGGTTCCATGGCAAATGAAAATGATATAATATTTTACTTGAAACTGCATGCTATATCAGTTGTCAAGTTCCATGTTGTCTTCTTGGCAGTCACAAATTCCACTAAATATTGTAAAGCTGAAAAATGTTTCCATTTTGATGTATACTTTCCATTCTCAAAACCACTGCCACTCTTTGGTAATTTTGACTCTTTGAATTTCTCTCTGGCTAATATTGTCCTTAGACTCCTGATTGTTAGATTGATATCTTTATCTGCAATAAAAATTATTTTGCATTATCTATAATAATATCTTAACCAAAGCAAATCTGCCATCTCTTGAGAAAAGATAACTACAGGACATTGCCATATTAATGTACAACATTAATAGACTTGCCCCATAGCATATACAAGAAATACTTGAACTAAGCCCTCTACTGGGGGCCAAAACGCTATAAATCACTATAAATGGATACATGATAACTTGCTGGGTTCCCTAATTTATAAGGTAAAAGAGGCCCTGCTTTTAGTGTAAAACATAGATAAGGACAAGCATTGAAATGCTTCTAGACTTTAGATTGTAGCTTTAATTACTTATCTTGGAAGCTAAATAATTTGATACATTAATACAGACTTTAGCTTGGTTTATTCTTATCTAAGAAGTAACTAAAGCAATATTAGAAAGTAGTGAAGCATGCACAAAGTTTGAAATTTAACAAGCAATATTACCTGAGCATGGGCGACCAACAAGCTTCGCTAGATCATTTCCAACTTGAAGCCGTTCATTTCTATCCTAATACTCCGTGGATTTTGTATTGCGGAGGCATGGATATTTCTCAAGGCTCTCAACCACCTTGCGTTCTGCCTCAGATGCCCACTCAAATCTTGGAACGGCAGCCATCTTTAAAAACGCTCAGTTTCCATGCAATAGAGGCACGCCTTGAAGCATGCTGAATAGAATTACGTGATATTTTTGAGCACTGTTATTGGTCAAGACTTGCGACTTTGTCGCAAAATAGGATCTCGATCCTAAATAAGTTGCAGGTTGTGTTAAGTTGCAGTAGGTGTCAAGACCAAAGTTGCAACAAGTCGTACTTCCATTTATACATGCAACTTCATGCGACTTTTTATCTGATGTTGTAAGTTGCATGAAGCTGCATGTCGAAAAATTGCTTGTGTAAACCGGTCTTAAGACATAACAATGAGGAACTTATCAAAAGAAGATCACAGTATGAATGATGGAATGACAACAAATGCAAATACGAATGATGTGGCAGAACATTCAGAACGAAAGCTGGACTGGTCATCCATAAGAAGAGACTTCACAGAGCAATGGAATATGTGAAAACTTTTAGAGACCAGAAGTGCAATAGCGAGCCCAGACGAGAGGCGGCGTTGAAAAACAACTCCAAAGCATGTAAAGGTGGAAAAAAGAAGGGGATAAAAAAGTATGCAGAATATGTAATAACTTCATTATAAGGACAAATTATGCGAGACATGTAAGTAAGGAGTTATGAATAGAGGAATAACGTGCAAGAAGAGGAAAGAGCAACACAAGCGGGGAGATCAGATCAGACTAATGCACAAACTGCGAGAAAATATGTATCAAAGAGAACGGTATGCACTTACTGCGGAGCAAATCTAACTGCTACCAATCTGGCAATATACCAGAAATCAAGGGCCTGCATGGCCTTGGATCAGTGACATAATAAACTGTAATCCATAATTATGATGATGATGATGATGATTGTTGAGAAGAACTTGAAGAAAGTTAAAGAACATTCTAGAACACTGACGTTTTAGATATATTTAGATTTAGGTAGGCAATCTAGAAACTTCGTGGCTTTGTTTGTAGTTCCGCTTTTGCGGTCTAGATAGTTCTAGGATGCATGACTCAGCATGTTTATTTACACAATGATTATGTCAATCGCTATGTTTAGATTAGAACAACCTATATAGGCGGGAACAACGTGAAAGATCCTAAAGGTGGGGTCTCGTTCGGTAGGGACCATCATGTACTACAAGTGATACCCGACCGTTATCCTGCGACTGTATGCAGAACTAATAACTTAAATAAGAGGATTGTGACATGGAATGTTAGAACTATGTACCAAAGTGGAAAGATGGATAACATAGTGATGGAAATTAAAAGAATGAAGATTAATATATTGCGGGTTTGTGAAGTAAGGTGGACAAAATCCGGAAAATTAGCATCTGAAGGAACTACATTTATATACTCAGGAGGGACAGACCACAAGCATGGCGTTGGAATATTTTTAGATGAGGAAACTGCAAAATTTGAGTGGATTCTGGTGTATTTCAGAAAGAGTTATGGTGGTGAAGCTGAATGGAAGGCCATTTGATATTTGTTTAATCCAATGCTATGCACCTACAGCTGATAACACTGATGATGAAGTAGACAAATTTTATGATCAACTCGATAGAGCAATGAAACAGTGTAGATTACAAGACATTAGAATAGTTATGGGTGATTTAAATGCAAAAGTAGGCGGAGAGAGGGATGGTAGAGCAGTTGGTCCCTTTGGCCTAGGTCAGAGAAATGAAAAGATTTGTAGGCTAGTAGAATGGTGCTCAGCGAACAGATTTGTAATTATGAACACGTGGTTTGAACATCACATGAAGAACTTGTATACGTGGAAGAGCCCTGGAGACACTTGTAGAAATCAAATAGACTATAGGGAGCTTAAGCAGCACATACGCTAACGGTAACGTTAGCTTTTCAGACATGAGATGACAGCACGCCTCCGCGTCACAATCGTATGACCAGACATGAGGGCATGCACGTGAGCAGATGTCTGACACCAAATGTATGCTTTTTCGTCTATTTCTTTTGCTGAAGAAAATGCAGTAGCAATCTATTTAAGTAAGTTTCAAAAGTGTGTTTGGCAAGCAACCTATATTAATCCGTAAAACCAAGTGTGCCCTTTTATCTAATATTCAGTGCTATTTTATGTCTTAATAAACTCCTAGTGTTTCCAACAGTGCGAAGAATGATAGATATCATAAGCTAAAGACAATGTAAGCCAACGGCATTGCCCATTAGGTTTTAAACATGGAATTTAAGCATAAACATTTTGCCTACTTTGCCGCATTTATCATATCTACGTTGGTAATGAATGCAAATATCTTCATGAAAAAAAATGTGTTGAAAAAAGAAAGTTACACGTTGGAAAATGCTAAAGTTTGGCTCAACGTTAGCTTGGTGAAGCTAACGTTTATAAACAATGAGTAGAAACGCTAACATTAGAGACGTCCCCTTTAAAACTTGGCTGCTCACATGATTCTATAGGTGTTGATACCACTGAGATGCCAGGACAATAGATTATGACGCATGTAGCTAACGTTAACGTTTAGCGTATGTGCTGCTTAAGCTCCCTTATATTATGATTAGCGAACGCTTTCGAAATGCTATTGCAGGAGTAAGGACATATCCAGGTGCAGACTGTGACAGTGATCATATTCTGTTGACGGGTAAATTACGTATAAATCTGAAAAAGTTGAAGCGAAGTAAAATGAAGCGTAAGATGAAATGGAATATACTATTAGAAGATACAAATGTGAGGACCAAGTTCTGTCAGAAAGTAGAAGAGCGTTACAAACAATGTGGAGATGATGCTGAAAAGTGGAAAACTTTACAGAAAGTCTTGGTGAATAGTGCTCAAGAGTGTGTTCCTAAGTGTGGAGTGACAGCTAAGAAGAAGTGGATGACATCAGAGATTTCGGATCACCTGGAATTTAGACACAGAGTGAAGAAAGACACGGATGAGTACAGAAGGATAAATATGAGGATTCGAAATATGTGTAGGGCAGCAAAGGAAGAGTATCTAAACCGACAATGTGAAGAGATCGAAGAATTAGAAAATAAAAACGTTCAAATAATGCATGAAAAAGTGAAAGCTGTAGTTAATAAGAAAAAATGGCTTAAATCTAGTTGCATAAAAGATGAAGATGGCAATGTGTTGATGGAACAGGACCAAATTAAGAAGAGATGGACAGAGTACATTAATAGTCTATATTTAGATACTGACAGAATAGATAGGCCATTAATTAAAAAGCAGATGACTGGGAATCCAATAACAAGAAATGAAATAAGAAATGCAATGACACAAATGAAGAAAAACAAAGCAGTGGGAAATGATGAGATAGCGTTTGAAATGATAGAGGCTTTAGAAATTTTTGGGCTTG
>OLMO02000262.1:9912265-9922742 GCA_900291935.2 Cassiopea xamachana | reverse complement strand
AGCGAAGTACCATCACAATATGAGGAGGAAGACTATGGATGGTTGAAGTGCAATACAGACCCTAGAAAGACAGCTTCAATATTTGCGCTACAAGAACAGATGATAGAAACACGAGCTTGGAAGAAAATTAGAGGATTGATAGCAGAGGACATGTGTAGGTTGTGTGGAGAACAGAGAGAGACAGTACAGCATCTCCTCTCAGGATGCAAAAAGCTGGCAGGAACAGAATATCTTAGAAGACATGATAACACTTTAAAAGTATTGGCAGTTAAATGGGCAAGTGAAAATGGATTACTACCAGAAAATGTTAAGTGGTATAGAGAAAAATGGGAAAGAGGGAAAGTATTGGAAAATAGTGGAAAGAAATTATATTGGGACTGGGAACATAGGATGTGGAATAGCTGCACAGCAAGAAGACCAGATTTGACTCTTGAAGATACAGAAAAGAAAACTATATTATTGGTTGATATGGCATGCCCAAATGAAAAGAATAAGGATGAGAAAAGAGAGGAAAAGATGCGTAAATACCAACAACTTTGTTTCGAATTACGAGAGCGTCGACAAGGCTACACAGTAAAGTTTGTACCAGTTGTCATCGGATGCTTAGGAGGGGGAATAAAGCAATTAGAAAATGATGTAAGAAAGATATTTGGAAATGAGAAACAAATTACACCAACAGTGAGGGAAATGCAAAAGACTGTGTTATGGGAGAGTGAATCCATCATTAGAAAAGTACTATCTGGACTGTTGAACAATTGAAGATGATATTTTAAAACCACAACTCTGCTAACAAATTTTGGTAGCAGAAGACAATGGCCAATTATATACATTTATATCTTAGTACTCTATTTTGTAATAGTATTTTAGTTGGCTAATTCAGTGAATAATAATAATAGTAGATCAGAACTGACAAAAGTGACTCTTGCTCAAGAGAGTTTTTTCGGATGTTTTCACAATTCCACCATGACTTTCTTAGCAAAAATTTTTCGTTTCCAATGCTTTGTGCATTCACATTGATGGAAAATTATAACGTTCTACGTACACGTGAAATCGTGATAAATCTTAGTACACAGTATAGATCGAACTGCTAGAGGATAGCCAGCACAGGAAATATATATTCTCTACTCAGATAAATCGAATCTTAAATATCACTCAAATACTCTTTTTTTGTAAACTACTTTCTTATAAAAAGCGTGTATATATAGTTTTGTATTTAGATATTTACTAGCACGTGATAGTCCGTTGAATGCCTATTCACTTTCCCTTACCCTTTTGGTATTTTAGATGTCCCTTTACTCATACTTCAAGAATTCTACTGGTAAAGAGACCAGAGAAGACCTAGATGCTCAGCCCTTATTATCAAAACCTAGTCCATCAGAGCCAGGAAAAGCTGCTATACCCTCCCCAAAGGTTCAAGCCCAGCGACAGCTACGCTTTTCCCAAGAAGGCTTTCGGGAGAAAATTACGCTCGTGTCAGTCACATTGGTTTGATCAGTATCATTGGCTGCATTACGATGAAGCTTCAAACAGTGTCTTCTGTTTCATCTGCATGAAACAAGATAATCTTGGGAACCTAAAAACTGCTAAGAATAGAGAGGACGTCTTTACCAAAACGGGGTTCACAAACTGGAGAAAGGCCACTGACAAATTTTTGGAGCACCAAAAATCTAAATGCCATGAGTTAGCTCTAACATTTGAACTAACCATTCCAAAATGTGGAGATGTGCTGGAAATGAGCTCTGACGCTGCTTTAAAAAGACGGGTAGAAGAAAGAAAATATTTCCTAAAGATTATCGACTGTGTTCAATTTTTTGCTCGGCAGGGTTTTCCTTTTCGTGGGCATGACACAAATGAGGAAAATTTTCGACAAGTTATGTTTCTAAGATGCAAAGATAGCCCCGAGCTTATGAAACGTATAGCTGAAAGTACTACAGTGGTCACAGAGAAATCATCTGCACCAAAATAGTATTTGCACCAGGGCTACCAAAATGAGTTGTTACACATTATGAGTCAGCATGCCCTTCGTCAACTCCTTGAACGCATATTTCAAAGTCGCTTCTTTGCCATAATGTGTGATGAATATACAGATGTTGGCAATAAAGAGCAACTCTCTTTTTGCATAAGATGGGTGAAAAATCAATTGACAATACATGAAGATTTTATTGGCTTTTACGAAGTCCGAGACATCAAGAGTGATACAATTGTAAATGCTATTAAAGACATTCTTATGCATCTACAGTTGTCATTGACTGACTGCCGTGGGCAAACCTATGATGGGGCGAGCAACATGCTTGGCCGCAAATCTGGTATTGCAACTCAGATCACAAATATCCAGCCAAAAGCTATAGCAACCCACTGTCATGCTCACTCCCTAAGTTTAGCTGTAAAAGATGTCACTGCACAATGCAAGCTTTTGAAAGATGCTATGGGTACCGCTGGTGAGATGGCAATTTTGGTGAAGTTCTCTCCAAAGCGGGAGACAATTCTTGGAGAAATCAAAGGAAATATTGAACGGCAGCATGAGGACAGTGAAGAAGACTTGCTCAAAGCAGACAGCCATTCAAAATTATCTACAACTCGTTGCATCGTTCGTGCTGATTGCTTTCAGCGAATCATTGATAACTATACTTCTCTCTATAAACTTTGGCAGTCATGTTTATCACAATCCCTGGAAATGGATATCAAGTCTAGAGTGATTGGATGCCAATCTCAAATGGAAAAGTTTGAATTTTACTTCGCTCTCCAGCTAAGCCACAAGCTATATGCCTTGACTGACAATTTGTCAAAAACTCTTCAATCACACAAAATGTCAGCTCTATCAAGGAAAAGAAATGCTGAAGTAACTAAGAAAACAATTGAAACAATGCGCAACGATGAAAGTTTTGTTTTGTTTTACGAAACCACGGCCAGAAAGGCTGAAAAGCATGATTTATCCAGGAGCCCAGCTTGTCTCGAAAGCGTAAAGAACCGAATTATTCAATACTTCAGTACCTGGATGGAACCACAACAGCTGTGGCAAATTGCACACATGCTACACATCAAGACTACTTTCAGAGAATCTACTTTGAAGCCATTGACTGCATAATTATGGCTCTGAATGAAAGATTTAATAAGCCCTGCTTTGATGTGTTTGCTACTATGGAAACATTGCTGAAAGCCATTGCTGGAGAGGAGATCAATGATGAATTAGCTTGGATGCATTCAAAGTATGCCGATGATGTAGACGCGACTGCTTTGAAGACTGAGCTTCTAGTTTTCAAACAGATTTTCAAGGAAAAAACCAACCACTTCGATGACATCTTAAAAGCTATGGAAGAAACAACATCAGAAACCAGGTTGTTGTTTCCAAATGTTATGATTATAATTCAACTGCTGCTTATAAACCCCGCCAAAAGTGCCACCCCAGAAAGATCATTTTCTGTTGCAAGAAGAATCAAGACCTGGCTGCGATCAACCATGACACAGTCTAAATTCAATGCCTTATCTTTTCTGCATACGCACAAGGACTTGGTAGATGGTTTAGATATTATCAGCGTTGCCAATGACTTTGTGTCGTTGAATAGTGTGCGACACAACAATTTTGGAACCTTTACCACATCTGACTTGTAACTGCATTTCATATATAGTTTTTGTGCCAACCTTTTCTAAAGTGTTAATTTACAAAGGCATCGTTTCATTTTTGTTATTACAACGCAAGCAAAGGTGTATTTATGAATGAAACCTTGCTTTCGGTAATTTAAATGTCACTGAATGCATTTAATTTAATACTTTCACTTCAAGCGTATGGTAATAGCATCTAACTAATAATAAAATACTAGAATCCTCTGTTATAAAACATGCTACTTTTCAGAAGTTATATGGTGAAAGGTGTATTGAAATAGGATTTTGAACTTTTATTATTTAACAATTGTTTTTTAGAACAAGGCACCACATAAACCAGTTTCTACGTGCTAATATTTAAAAAACTTTAAAATGTGATACTCTAGACAACACAAATAAGCAGAACTCCGAGCTTATCCGTGACCCCTGTGAATTCGATTAATTAGCCCCCCCCCCCCCACTTTAAGAATCGTTTCGACGCCCCTGTAGGAAAGAGTTGTTTTTCGTTACAAATGTTTCACTTTGAACATATACAAACAGTAGAATGTGGGAAGCGTTATACCAGCTTGGAAAATGTTTCCAGATTAGGGATCTTTGAGGAACACGATGGGTGCTACGTCAGGCAAAGACATGTCGAGAAAGTTAATGAATGACTATATGTCCAACTTAATGAAGCAAAAACAAGAAATCATAAATAAAACATAGATGAAACTGGTGAGAAACACAAATTCTGATATCTGCTTCTGTAGTTAGTCTCTTGTCGTAGTTTTTCATAATTCCTGTCATTAACGCAGAGTAGGGTACATTGAGAGCTACCTTCATATTTTAGTAACCGTTCTGGAATCTCATCTTCCATCGGAATACGATTTATTCATGATGAGATTCTGAAGCACCTTCGAAGTTTGCCCAATGTGGTCCAATTAAGCCGTTTCATTCACAACTAGAGGACAGCTGGAGATTATTGCACCAAAAGGGCCTGCCTTGATTCGTTGTTCTCGTGGCATGCTCCTATAATGCTTCTCATGTTGCAGAAATTCCTTTAATATTGCTGGACCCTTGCAAAAGTCTTCCTTTTCAGTCTGTTTATTTCTATGCAATGACTTTCCATGTTCCATATCAACACAAGAAGTTATTGCATAGTATTCAATGCTTCTATTCTTATCTCACTGAGACACAACACCGGTGTTAGTAATGCATCTTTTGTGAGAAAACCCTCCCATTTTGCCAAAGCTGTTTTCTTTCCATGGTTTATAAATGCAAAAGCAATATCACACCCTTCTAACGTATGGAAAATTGGCAATGCAAGTATGTTTTTGTGCGCCAATGACATCCTTTTGCTTGCGTGCTACAATGTAGGATGCTGTTCAATGTTGCTGAAATTCAAGGATTACCAAAGAAGCATGCACCAAGACATCAACATTGCGAATATCAACGCAATTCCAAACAAAAACAAGTTCACATACACAATTGCAGCTGGATGTTTTTGGCTGTGGTAGTCAACAATTCGATAGCACCTCCTCTATCAACAACTAAAATGTTGATTCATGATTGCTTACAGTTACTATGGTTAGCTAGTCATTAGAAAACAGGAACGTTATGCAAGATAGTGCTACAACGGTAAATTAAACAAGCCGTTTGTGGAGAAGGTCGTTCATAGTTGTATGTCAGACACGGATCTAGCGAATCTAGCGACCAGGTTCAGGCTGGAGTTTTTGGGAAACCACACCTTTTTGTACCTTACAACAAACCCATTTCTGAAGCGGTTCTACGTCAAGCTTTTTAACGGGTATTCATTTGAAAAAGCTATGTAAGCTATACGATCTTTGCTAAATTTATAATATTTTTCTGAATTTGCTAGCATTTGCTATGGGCAAAATATCGACCTTTCTTTGTTGTATGCTATTAACTACATTTAAATTCTTCCACAGCTCCATTACAACGGCCTAAGCACTCACCATGAATGACTTTCCGATTGCAACTCGGTCAAACCCATAGAGATAAACATAAACACTAGAGTGAGATCTTCCTATTGGCGCCAGTGAATAAGAATGCGGCCGCTATGGGCACCAGTGTTGCCACTCGTAGGGTATTCTACCTACAGTAGGATATTGACCCTCTTATAGGTTGTAGGGAATTACCTACCGGCTAAATGGCACTATGTAGGTACAAATACGTCATTTTTAGGTAGATTTAAGTTTCACAGAATCTTCTGTGTTAAAAAAATTAAATATGCACAATGAAATTAAAATCAAAGAAATTCATTCTCTCTGGCATCCAATTCCCACAACAGACTTCATCTGACCGTGATTACTTTATCACTGGTCTACACTCCTCAGCTCAAAAAGCTTATTCATGACACCATAGCATATCAAATTCTTAGAATATTTTAGTTTTGCTTTCAAACTTCAAATCAATACCGAACAGCTGAGACGTAGAGAAGCTAATAGCTTTATGATCGAAGGAGTTACCGGGAGAGTGTAGAGTAGCTTCAAGAGCAGCTACAATAAAATTTTTATAGCTATATTTCTTCGTTTCTCTAGCTACATTTCAACATCACATGCAGCTTCCCTTGCAGCTAATAAGTGGACTCAAGTGTACTGATGTGCAATGACCAGTAAATTAACCAAGTAAGGTGTTAATCGAAGGAAAGATCTTAATCACGTAATTGATCTTGTATCTGGCAAAATAGATATGGTGAACTTTCTTTCATTTCAGTTTTCTGCTGCATAAAACAGGGAAATCTCTATAAATGCAAAAGCAAATGGAAAAAGAAGTAATTTAAAGTAAGAATCCCAAAACCTGGCAGTGATGCTACTGGTGAATATAAGAGGGGTGCTGTCGCGAATACCCAAAAGTCAAAAAAGGATTCTTATGAAGACATGTATTCCTTCTATTATTAGAGATGAATCATGAACACAAAGTTGGTCCTACTTGCCAAAAAGGACGTTTTCCCACATTCTAGAGAATATGAACTTAAAAATCTATCACTTGCTTCGTACCATTAGGGAAACTTCAGAATGTCAACTACCTACACCTCTTCCCAAATCATCTCTCAAGTCAGTCTCTGAGCTGTATATGCACTTATGCTTGTAATTCTCAGGGTATATGGCTTTGCTTCAATACATGTGTTTTCAAATGTGTATCAGTTTGCAAAATATAAGAGAGTTCCAAAAAGACTTTCTCAAAGGAAAACACTTAGATCTCTCTAAAAAGATATAGACAACTGATTGCCGATTTAGTGTTTAATCGGCAGCTTCAGTTTGGCTCAGAATACCACGAGGAACCCAAGAATAAAATTCAAAAATTGAATATTTTGATAGCAGAGATCTTTTTCTNTGAAATATCTATATTTAATCAACTCCTCAAGCTAAAAGGTCAACATTTTAAAGAAAAGCCTATTTTATTTGGCCTTTCAAGACCAATGACCAGACTGTAAAACGTTCTAAAGTAGAATCACCATGACGTCATCGGTATTCATTCTGTTTTAGGGAATTTTAGGGACAATCAATGGTTAGCTCTTTAACTTAAAGGGAATTCTAGGGAAAATAGGAAAGTTTTTAGGGTAAATGTAGGTAGAAATCGAATTTATCGTAGGTAGATTTTGCCTTCACAGCGTGGAAGCTCTGATGGGCACGGCTACCATTCGGAATGCATGGCAAAACAGTAGGCGATAAACGTATCCACTGTAGGTTGTGCCAGAGGGAACTGCATGCTATACTGAAAGAAACAATGATTTACGCAGGTTTTATGGAGATTTAGTTCAAGTGACTGTAGAGGCAAAGTCTTTAAATGTTATCTTGAAATTTAAAGAAGTGAGATGCATTGTTCACTCATTTTGTTGTGGAGCCCCACAGGTAACAGTTAGGCCATTTCTTTTTAGAAATCGTTCCACCTAGGACTGAAGGTAGAAAAATCAGATATGTTTTTAAAATGCATAACTGGCATTCAAATCCTGCCAATCGAACATTCTGTATTTCTGAATAAATGCTAATCAGTATCTCCGGTACTATAACTTCATGAATCTTCGAAAATACTTTCTTTACGCATTATTTGTCACGTAGCCGATGCAATACTGGCCCTCATATTATGATTCCCCGCATATTTTGAATCTTTCGGAAACAGCTTTACGAAATATTATTGCGTTTTGTTCCCGATGTGATGCTTCAACTTATCGTGGANAATTCTTTTTTCTGATTAGGGGCATTGAGAAAGTTGTCTGTACATTATTATGCTTATGTAGTGCACAATCACAGGACTGTGCTTCAAAGCACGGTGATCAGTCAAGGATTTGATGGCATATTACACAATAAGACATTTATTTCAGAGGAAGCATTCCTTCATGACATTGAAAGCCTGTGTATCAAGACAGAACTCAATAGCCTATATATAATAGCCAAAATGTTTGTAACCATCAAAATAGATTTTATTGTCATTTCAAAGCTCAAAATAAAACATTGCATTTGCTTATACAACAGCAACTTCTAATCACTATATTACTAACTTTGAACTAAAGCAGTTACCAAGTTGTTGTTGAAAACATGCTCTCAATGACCTCAAGGTGTTGTTGCATGATTTGATGATGGTAATGTCCTAAACATGCATAATGTAATGCATGGATGTAAGAACCAGGGATCACATGCCCCCAATTTTCCCAATTTGTATATGAAGTGCCCTGTTCAGTTTACATAGTTGCTCTGTTGTGCTTGTTGAGGGTGCTCCTGAATGCACAAGTGTCCACATTTTTGAAGACTTCCTGCATCCCTGATGTAAACCTGGGACATTCAACCTGCAAAAATTGATCATGTTTACTATTTTAGTAGCTAATATTTTTTACTACCAAGTCTGTTATTTTTTGTTGTGATAATTTAGTATGGTGTGCAGTAATCTTCTATGATAATTCTATTATTTCTACATATTGCACAGTTTCTGTGTGTATAACTTAAAGATAGTATGCCCAGATACCTATTGTATCCCTTGCCAGCTACCAAAATGGCATGTACCATAGATTTCATCCTTGAACAGGATGCCTACTGGATTCAAGCATCTTGCCTTAACTAGGTTCATTTGACCAATCAATAAGTTACACTTCAAGGAGGCGAAATAGAGAGGAAATTTATGCCTTGAAGGGAGTGCTGTCTAAAAGAAATAGCATAATTAGTGGACATAAAATGTTCACCACACATGCAGCTTTACTTTGAGGTAATGACTTAGCATGCATCCAAACTTTAATAGAACATTTACGTAGTAAATTTAGATTCACGCCGAATCTAAGCCGCTGTGAGGAAGCTTATCCCCACACTAGGCGCACTTAGTTAGTGTCTCTGTCACCCAGTCTTCATTCGCTTAGTTCCACAGCTAGGGTAGTGTCTGGGAACTGAGCAATGATTCTATCTGCTACAACTAAGGTAGTAAATGAGCTGAGCAAATTCTGTGTAGTTTAGAGTAGGCAAAGCCTCGAGCAAATTCGTTGTGTTCTAATGGCAAGAAAGGGGCAGTCTGCTGTATTTGAGACAGCCACAATGGTAGTCAAAACTGATTAGTCCTGGTGCGTTCGACAACCACGATGGTAGTCACAAACTGAGCAATTACAGCGTGTAATGAAGCCACGATGGTAGTCAAAAAACAAGCAACTTCGGTGTACTATGCAGTCATGGTAGGAGCGAAGGTTTGAGCACTTTCGGTAATATGCAGCTACCATGATTGTCAAGAATTGAGCAACTCGGGTGTATTATACAGCCACAAGGTTAGTCAATATTTGAGCAATCTCAGTGTATTAAATATACACCCACAAGGATAGCCAAGAATCGAACAATTTCAGTGTCTTATGCAGCCATGAGGATGGTCAAGATTTTAGCAATCTCAGTGTATTTTGCAGTCTCTGGGATAATCAGAATTTGAGTAATTTAGGTGTATCACACAACGACAATGGTAGGCAAGACCAATTCCAGTGCCTTAGATAGCCACGAAGATAGGCAAGATTTGCATAACTTCTGTGTCACAGCCAAGAGTACAAGCAAGATATGAGCAATTTCAGTGTATTATGCAGCCACGATGGCACAGAATAGTGAATAGGCAGAAAGGACACTCTTGTCGGCATCTTTGTTGTTTTCGGGGCACGGATTCATACTGCGCTCTTACTTAAACTCGTTTTCATTTGGAGACAGTGTAATGGCGGAGACGAAAATAGCCTATGGCGTGCAGTGTATCCTGGAATCTACAATATGCGTACAACGAAGGAGAAGCGATCTTTTTCGCTAGTTGAAGGTAAACAGTTCGAAAAGTATTCTTTTGAATATAGCATTAGATAGTCTAATAAATAGCATTAGAAGATATTTTGTGTTAAAAGAGTCACAAGGCTGATCAAGGTGAATGCTTTCGAGAAGTTGTAAGAGATCACGACCGACACAGGTAACTCTTTGGAGGTTCCTTAAGTGCTTTATAAATGTATCTTCAAGTTGTATAGTGTATTGGAGCATAACATTGGAAGGGGCAATCTGCCCCCCATATGAAGAATCTGAATCATAGGCCTTAAAAGATAGGAGTGTTCGTCTGTCATCATAGCTATCATCATCCACTAGAGTACTTTTGCACAGATTGCATGTGTGTTTAAGGAAGGTTTTCCTCAAAAGGTAACCAGAGACATATGTTATTGCATTTTCTGCAAGCATCCTATTTTGAAACTGCTCATTCCTGTAGTCAGGTGTTACTAATTGTAATGAATTTGTTGTCATAGTTAAATCAGGTGGAGAAGTGTCTTTAATGTTTGCCAATTTTACAAGGGATTCATCAATTTCATCCTCACAGTTGCTAGTGTTAACTTGTAACAAGTTAGAATGGAAGAGCTTTTTATATGCTCTCTGAAATTGTATTGGAGTGG
>OLMO02000262.1:9874553-9895719 GCA_900291935.2 Cassiopea xamachana | reverse complement strand
AGTTGCAGCTGAAATTTTTTGAAAACTGTAAAACCTATTTTTTCTGGGAGAGGCCAAACATCGTCTAGTGTCACCCTGATGGAAGATAACGACGTTATATCCGATGACAAGGATTTTCCTGAAATTTTCAATGACAACCATATGGGCTCCAAAGATGTTGGTATGACTGAATTAAACTTGCTATCAACTGATAGCATCGATTATCAAATTGGTATTGCAATTACCAAATACAACTATCATCTAAGCGTCATAAGAATGAAAACCAATTTTAATCGTTCGAGGAATTTCCAGTTTACATCTGTGCCAATAGAAGATTTATACAAGCGACTTAAAAGATGCAATCCAAAGAAAGCGACACAACTAGGGAGTATCCTAGTCAAAATCTTGAAAGAAAGATTGGAAATTTTTAACACCTTCAATCTGCGCTTAGCAGAAAATTACTTTCCGAAGGAACCTAAAAATAGAGGCAACTCTTCACTCTACAAAAAAGGAAAGATGCCTTAAGCTAAAAGAATCAAAAGCCAATTACTGTCCTGAGTAAGATTTAGATTCGAGAATTAATTGCCTCCTCTCTTCTTTGAACCTTTCTCTTTTGAAGAGACTAACACATCATGCATTGATGTACCACCTTCTCAAAGGTCATTTTCCTTTTCAGGATATAGACCAATGGTTCCTATTTGGGTTTGATCAAATCCCAGGGGCTCGGTACGTCAGTTTTAAAGGTTCTGAGGTTTGGTTCACCCTAATCGTTTGATTCGTGATGTCACCTTCTGCTTGACCAGTTTGTGCACTAATACATTATAAAGTTGTACTCATTGTCTTGAAATTGAAGAAAGAAAACTTATTTTATTTTCCCAACTATGGTGCTTGATGAGTGCATATATGGAACTTGTGGGGTTGAGTACCTTCAACAAGGTTACGAACCACTGACATAGACTAACGTCGAACATAATTTACATCTTATTTGAAAAAAGGCCATTTGTCTCAGAGTTGACAGAACTTTTGAATCATGTAATGGCAAACATAATGTTCAGTCTGTTGCAAGCAGAAGATTCTTCATATTTTATTTTACAAATAAACGCTTGATAGGAAATTCTGTTGGATAAATAATAGTGGCTAGTGGGACAGTGGCATTTTCAAATACCAATAAAATCACATGTTCTTTCTGAAAACAAAACTCAGCAAGAAAGTATGATGAGTCCAAGAAGCAATAATAACTGTAAAGCATATAATTATCATCAAGCATTCCAATGAAAATATACCTACAGAAGTCTAGGTGTCCTAAGTAGATGAAAACCACCTTGCTGATTTGGGAAAACATCTTCAAGGAAGTAATATATATGACCAACACCAATACCTACAAAAGCAATGGCAAGCTGTGACAGGGTGGCCAACAGTGAAATGAAATTCTTTTCCAGGGTTTTCCAGGGGGCTTTCTGCCAAATTGCGAGGGCTTCCAAGCTATTTTTGGCTATGTTTTTGAAAAACATGATTATCATGTATAGATCTTCTGCCTGTACCCATCCACCTCTCATTCTGCGTTTACTTGTAAATTTTGCGTCTGTTGTTGGAAAGATAGGCTGCTTGCCAGACAACAAATGATGCACTGTTTTTCCACCTAATAGCTTCATAGATCCTCCTCCACTGCATTACAGGCATAAGCACAGGAGGCGGGGGCAGGGAGGCTGCAGTCCCCCCAAGTTGGGGAGAAATCCATGTCACTGGGGCAAAGTTTCTGAAAGAAGATTAGGAAATTCAGGCAGAAAGTTTAAAGCCCCCACTAAATTTGATATCCTCCTACGCCCAAGATCACAGGACTAAAAATGCAACAGCACTACAAAGCCAAAAATTGATGTGAGGAAATCAACTTCAGAACATTATTTTTCAGGGATGGGTTGTAATTTCAGGGTTTTCCATGGTATTCTTCCAGGGGCAAAGAAAATCCAGTGTTTTCATGGTCTTACAGGGTTTCCAAGGTTTGTTGACCACCCTCTGTGATTACTTGAAAATATATCCCACAAGCAGCTGCAAAAATCAAGGCGCAAATTTCTGCAAGGTCACCCAACAATGCCAAATCTAGGAAAAACTTTTACATACCCATCAAATCAACAATGATTGAATTACCAAGCAACAATGAAAATCCAAGCAGTACCCATGGCAAATATGGTGCTTGAAAATTCATTAAACCAAAAAAATTCATCCTGACATAAGTATTTCTTCTGCTCCATATATACACTAACATAATTGTAAATGCTTGTCCTAAAAATACAATGTTGACAAATAATGCCATTATCTACATAACTGTTAAGAAGAGTTTACAGATCACTGTGCTTTCTACAGTTAAACAAGCTCTCAACATGAAATAAATGGGCGACATTNTATTTGCAGTACAATATTTTATGTCAAAAGATGAAGTTTTCAAATGATGAAAGAAATTGTATTGCATTACCTATTACGAAATATTTCAAATTACTCATCTAGCAACAGGCTTGATATTTAGAATAGCATTTTGATTCAATCAGGTGAAGACCATCACCAAGCCAATTGCTTTCTAAAATACTTCACCAATTCATGTATTTAAAATCAAAATGAAAAGATACAGTCATTAAAAGTCCACCAAATAAAAACATGAAAACAAAATCAGCTGTTCTTCCTCTGAATGACCCTTCTTCAAGCATTCTACAATATCTGTATCTAGTGCAACATTAAGGAGAATTACAAAACATTGGCCTAGCACAAAAAAATTGAAATGAACTTAAATCTACATAAATCTTCATCAAATGCAATGGTCACCTCTGACACGCATTTATCATCAGTAACTGAAAACATTACAGAGTGGACAACGAAAACCATACTGGCTATGGCAAAACAGTAAGACTCTAGAACACGTGACATGAGATTTACGTCATCTTCATTCTGTTTGACTGATACTCTTTGGTGGGAAAAACAAATCCTTCTATCGTGTTGAATAAGTCTAGAGTACAGTGACAACTTGCTCAATTTGCGGATTTGGGGCCAAGAAATGTTTGGGAGTAAAGCTACTCTGACTACCCCTCTGAAAGCACGGAAGGTTTTTGAAACCCTTCTTCAAAACATGAGTGCATTTTATTGATAAATTCGTCACAACAACTTTGCAGGAAAGTGAAGTACAGAGAAGCAATAGCAAAGGTAAGCATTTGGCAAAATGTTCTATTCTGGACAAAGAAAGCTATGAGAACTTTGCAAATCTGCTCACATTGGCTGATTGGTAAATCTGACCAGTCAGTACCAAGGAATTTCTCTTCAGGCATAGATATTTTGCCAAGTGTTTGCAGCAAAGTGGAAATACTTCCTAGCGCGCTAACACACGATAGTGCTGTTCAGCAAGATATAGCAAGTGCAAATAACAGCTATTTTACGCCTCATTCTTCAAGTTTCTCTATTAAAACACAAACTGAGAGCTGTCTCTCTTCAGACCAAAATTAAACGAAGTATTTGGCATGTGTCGAACTGGATTTGATTATAAAGGATTGTTCCTTTGCAGTCGACTTCAATGAATAAATACTACAGATTTGGTCGAATTTAGTAATTGAAGTCAATTGCAATGAAGCAATCGTATTGAACAAAGCTAGAAGCCGTATTTTACATGCGTCGAATACAAAAATTGATTTCGACACGTGAAATACGGTGCATGAGATTGGCCGAGGTAATTTCTGAATTTAAGTCGGTCGAGTTCGATGCATGTGAAGAACGCTGTCTAATGTAAGCCATAGGTTGCAGTTCTCTACGATAACTCCGATGAAGTAGCCTCTGACATCGATACTTTTTGCATCGTTGGAAATTTCGATGGTGAATGCTATGCCTGCTGCATCTTACAATTTTCCTGTAGCACTTTCAAAATATTTTTGTGTGAATTAGTCTGCTTTGTTTTGCCCGCCAAAATGCATCAACCAATCAGAATCAAGGCGATTTAACACTCATGTCACGTGGTCTAGAATCTTATTATGGAACCGTATAAAATGAAGAAATATCTACCCATCATTTCTGGGCAATACTATGGAAAAACATATCACATTAGAAAAACATGGTACACTTTCTCAGATTCAATTTCAAGTGTTACTGTTTACACAATGCAAGTGTATGCAGCTCATAGATGCAGCTAAAAAATGACAAGGATACGTGAATATCATATTAAAGAAGAAATTAAAGCCAAATGTACCAAAAAACAAATAATTGGTAACTAGCCTCCATATCTAGAATGAAAATAGTGATATTTTAAGAGTACTAATATCAAAAAAGATTGGAGATGAAAAGCAAACCTCAAGTACCAGGAGCACAATGCACCTTACAAACATTATTTCAGGGGCAGTATAAGTGATTACAAAAAGTTATACGTGGCATAGCAACTTAAATCCATAGTCTTCTACTAGAGTCACCTTATTAGAAATACATAATTGCAAGCAGGCCTGCCAGCCCTCACACCTTGGCCCTGTGCAATATTCTGTTCATTTCAAATGCTTTTCGAAAGCCTTGTTCTCTGTCTTGCTACTGTCCATAAAATACTGTTGCTGAAAACTACAATATTCCAAATCAAGCATTTCTCAAACATTTGTTCAGCAGTGACAATTTCTTTGCCCTTTACTGATAGCATGCTATTTGAATTCAAAACATTCTATTAAATATGATGTCTTTTAAAAAATGTCTTCCCTTGGCTAAATACACAGGCTCTCAAAAAGAGTATATACGCTTAGAGTTTCTACCTCTAGTGGTAGGTAGGCAAATTCATTTACAGCACATCTTTCATGGATGTGCATTTCTATCATTAAAGAGGCTACTGAAAATGCGATCATTGATTTATTTGCCCTACAAACCACTTTTCAAAGCAAAATTATGATGCAAAAAATTAGATCTTCCCAGTGGTGGCTCGTGGTATTTTTCGCTGGGGGGGCAAGTCTTTAAACACTGGGTGTGGTCAAAAATATCTCTGGGACCCATACCCAAAAAGTGACATTGGATAGCTTTACCTCTAGATAGTGAAATACACGATTTTTTCAAACGAGCAGAAGTTGCAAAAACGTCTCTTAAACTTAGTACACCAAAACATCCTGGCTCGTGATGTTTATGATAGGCTTCGACCCACAGGCTCAAAACGACCGCGAATGTATGGCTTGCCTAAAATTTTGTCTATGATTTGTTCTTCCCAACACGAACTTGCTAGATGGTTAGCAGAAATTTTGGTACCGGTCCTAAATTATACACCTCACATTGTGTAAAAGACTCCTTTACGTTTGCTAACTTAATCCAAAATTGTAATCTTGAACCTGCCACATCATTTCTATGCTGTTTTGACATCAGCAGTATATTCATAAACGTCCCATTGGATGAGACAATAGAGATTTCTGCTGATGCTTTGTATCCAGGTCACCTTGGTTGCCCGCCATTCCCTGAGGACACATTCAGGGAACTGAAGCTAATTGCTACACATGGAGTTGAATTTACTTTCAATAACCAGATGCATAAACAGTTGTGGCAATGGATAGCCCTTTGGGGCCGGCATTAGCAAACATCTTTGTAGGCTTTCATGAAAGTAGACTTTTTGACAACACCGCAAAACTAGGGGTCTACCAAAACGGATATCCAGCATATGTTCTACTTTCTTGCATCAACCAAAAATTAGCCAACTTTGCTGCAGAAAAACCATTTGGTCCAGAGAAGTGCCCGGTATACCTAAAATTGCCTTGGATTGGCAATGTTTCATCAAAGTTTGAAAATCAAATCAGTAAAGCCATTACATCTTGTTACTATGCTGTGAAGCCCTGTGTGGTTTACAACACTAGAGTTATGCTACCATCTGCTAAAAAGATTGCGTTCCTACCACTCAAAAAAGTTGTGTTGCTTATGAATTTTCGTGCCGATGTGAAGCTCGGTACATAGGAAGCAGTACGCAGAGACTAGCAGACACAATAAAACAGCATATCCTCACGAACATCAGGAAGAAAAGTAATACCGTAAAAGAACAGCCACCTCATATATGTAAAAAGAACAATTCTAAAATTGATTGTGAGTCGGCCATAGGACAACACCTTATTGCAAATCCAGAATACGTCAAAACATATACAGACAACAATTTTCGGATTATTGGGCAAGCAAGATCGTCTTTTCATTGAAGCGTTTTGGAATCTGCTTACATCAAGACTCAAAACCCAGTCTTGTGTAGACAAAAAGAGTTTGTTTCCGCATTGGGACTCTTCAAGCAAACAATGTTAATGGGTCCTAATTGGTCACACTTGGGGCCAATTAGACGCATCCTAACACATTAAGTGCATCTGGATATATATTTCGGTTAACCTTTAGGTCACTATCCGACGTTTTCAAACTCTGATGAGTGTCGGACGAAAAAAGCTTTTAAGTATGTCAAAAGAATGTTGTCGCTTTTTCTCGCTGTGGTAAAGTTCTGTAGTAAGAATGATATATTTGTGTCCCAAAAATTCAAAGAGAATCTAGGTGATGTTAGCAGAAACTATCAAATATAATATACTGGTTTGCAATTTTAAAAAATGCATAGAGGCTCTTGAACTACTTAAAAAGAACTTTAGCTCTTCTATCGTTGAGCTGGGCCAACATATTAATCACATTTTTATTGAAGTTAATTGAATCTCTGACAAGGTTTTTTTCTATTGAAAGCAGAGCCAAAGCATTGAGTCTATCCTCAGGCATTGTGTTTCTCAAGAAATTTTTCACTTTCTTTAGCAGTGGAGGCTGGTGACATTTTTTCATTGGGGGCGGGGGCAAATATCCAAAGGTTGGGCATGGCCCAAATGTTTTGGTGAGCCACACCCTAAATACTGCCTATTTTGGTGAGCCACACCCTAACTATTTCTGACCTATGGTGGATAAAAAGGGTAGGGGAAGGAGGCTTATTGCAATCATATTGTCTCCTTAAGCATTCATTCTGAGGGTTGTGATAAGTAAAAAAATTAAGATCTATGCATCTTTCATGATAATACTTTAAAGAAAATACTGGTAATGCAAGCAGATGTAAGAACTATCAAAGCTTTTTCTAGCAATGCTTTGATTTTCTTTCAATGTTAGAGGTCTTTGATTCAATAAATGAGGGATTTAGCTCTGATATTTGCAAGTTGTGAAAAACATCAATTACATTTTGGTTGAGGCCTGATCTAAAGCAATTTTGGCTAAAATAGTAATATGTTTTCAGATATAGGATTTCCCAATGTAACTTTTTACTCTCAAAGCATTAAAAAATCCTGTTCATTCAAAAGATTTCAATGGAATTGTGATGATGACCCTTAGAAACAGTCCAGTCTCAGAGAAATTACAAGTTAGACTGGATTTTACAAGCTGGGGTTAATGGAACTACTTTATGCCATAGAGGGATTTGAATGTAGACAACATCAAGGCAAGGAAATTATTCAGTATTTTATACACTCTCAAAAGGTGGTTGTACTAAGATATCCAGCAAATTCAACACTGAAACATTGTGATAATAAACAATCAAAACCTCAATATCACAGATATTTCCTCTCAAAGGTTTCAAACATGTATTGGGGAGGTTTAGATCCAGTACGAGTACGAGTTCACCCCCCGCGTAGCTTAACACTCGTACTCGTACTGCAAATTCGTGTGTTTAGATATCTCCACCTTTAAAACGATCGCGGGATTTATTGAAATCAATAGATTTGCGTCTATATTCAAAGGGTTATTGAATTGTAGGCTACTATAGGACCCTATCGTACCCTGAAGATAAACACGAAGCTATTGCTATATCCCTCGAAAGCCAGTGACTTCTTTTACTGAACCTTGGCTATCGTGAATGAAGATGAATCGCTGTCTGAATTTCGCTTGAACAAGAATGACATTCCGAGTCGTGAGGATGCTGTTGGATTATTCTTGAACTGTAATAATAACTTAAGTCCCTCGTTCAACTTTGGAATACACGTTCTGTGAAAGTCTTTCCATTTAGTCCCCTTCCATGGCTAGGCCCTTTCCAGATGTTTATTATGACTGAGTGGCTCCACGACAACAGCTCTTAAATAAGGCTTTACATTGTGTTCCTTTTCAAAACAAGAGGTTGCCTTTGAACATCTGCTTTTTATCGAGGCAATTGCTTATGAATCGTACATTTCTTTTTGCCAATATTATCAATTCCAAACTCGTTCTGTTCATTACGAGATTTGATGAGAAACTCGTACTGAACGGCTGCTTCGAGTACGAGTTGTGAAGGGGAGTCCCTCTGAATATGCGTAGATCGGTTGCGCATTTGAAAACCATTCAAAAGCCTTCCAGACAAAATATTCATGAACACCAAAATATTCTGCAAATGATGTGGTAAGAGAAATGTTTCAAACTAATTGCAGTTCTGCAATTAGCCCCAATAAACTTTGCGTTATAAAATCAAGCGATGCACCTAACTTTACAAACTTTGCCATGAATTGTTGAGTACTGTCATCTAAAAAGCAACATAGAACTTAAAGTAGTCTATTGCTGTTGATGGCTTATGGAAACTGTCTTAATACAAGATCCTGTTTCAAGATGCAGGCTATTAGGGCCTAGATGCTTCTCCTCCAATACTCCTTTTAATGACACAGGTGAAGAACTTTAACTACCCTCAACAACTCAGATTGCAGTATTGACCAGAGAGTTCATTGATCAGCAAGTATTACTGAAGATTGTGAGTAGCTTAATTGAGATCTTTTGCGCTAGCATGCTTGGAGAGAACGTCCCTTGTACGTTTACATTTCAGAGCTGTTGTGGTAATTGCTGTTGTTGTACCGGAGAGGGCAAAATGTTTCTTGCCAAATGTTGTCAATATCACCCAATTGGATACTTCTTTTTTTGGCATTGGGCTTTTGATCCTTGCTATTGCGCATGTCAGGTAACAAATTCCAAGGGCAGAATCTACTTTGCCCAGAAAATGACATCATTGTTTAAATGCATACGTATAAGGCCCAAGTCAGGACAATGAGAAGCAACTGAATCTTGTGCCCCTGAATGCCTGGTGAAACATGCTAGGATATACGATTTTACATTTTTCTCAATGTTATAACTTAATTGCATAGCTTTTTCTTTTGGTTTATCTTTTGATGGGGGGCATTGCCTATAATGCCCATTAGCACAAGCCACCATTGGATCTTCCTTACAAGAACTTTTGCAATCTACTGTTGTGAAATTTCACATGTTGAGTTTTTCTCTAAAACATATCACAATTGCTGTTAGAAACTATATATTTCTTGTGTATATATAAGAAGATTTTGAATTAGTTGATAGTAATTACGGATATCCAAGGATTCATAAGGACTTTCTTCTTTTTCAAGATGTCTAAGAATTGCACAAGTTCTTTGGTGTAAATAGAACAATTGACCCTTGAAAATCAAAGTGGCTCAAAACAATAATACACACAAATACCCTGGCAAAGAATGTAATAAAAATTCATCATTTTCTATGAAAAATGCATTAACCTACCTCAAATCTTTTTAGTATCAGATCTGGATTAAAATACAGCTGAAATGGATTTATCAGGTCCAATTGCTAAAAATTTGATAAAATATAATTTATTATATGATCAAATTATCATATCATCAAGTTATAGATCAAAAGTAGAAAACTACCAAACAAAAGTAAAGTAGCTGAATGTCATGCTACTGCCAATTATATCGAAGTATTGTGTTGAATTTTTTAGCAATTAACAAAAGTCTTATGGGCAATTCCATGTAACAGACATTACAGTTCAATGAAATTTGCTATGTTTTGCCTCAAGGTGACATTTATTGATAAGTTACTTGTTAAAAAGACTTACACACATTTTAATTCAATATGATCAAGTTTTACTTCAACACCAACTAAAAAGTTTTGCTTACTTGTTGTTTAACTTACAGATATTTTTGTGACTAATGGACAATACATCAGAATATCAACAAATGTCAGTACACTTTTTCAGACTGCTAACTCAACTTAATTTCCAACTCTATTAAACCACTTTCGCTGAACATACATTACAGATGTGTGAATTTGTGAAAAGTAAGGGTCATTTATTTCTAATACACTCCAATTTTGTGCAAATTCAAAAATTTTACTCAAGGGACATTGCAGAGGTGGTGTAACAGACATTACAGGCTTTGACAATGTAATAGAAAAGTTGAAAAATTAGAAAATGCTGTTTTTGAGGCTGTTTCAACAAATTCCAAAGTCCCTACTGTCATTGGTGTACTGGCTGGGGGTAATACTCAGGTGCATAGGCCTCCCTGTGAAACCTCTTAATAGGGTTCCAAAGTGACTCAGTACAAGCCAAACTGTTGAGAACTTCACAATTTTGATGTTCAAGCATGGAATTGCCCTTATAAAAGATTTTCGTTAATTAGTACTTGTTGGAAGCCAGGCCTACCACTGAGAAGTAACGGGGGCACATCCAGGGTTAGTTTTGCACGGTTTGCACCCTGGTCTGTAAACTAAAGCTAGTTTGCTGTTAGTAGCAAAGGCATGCTAAAGATTACATTCCAGGTGCACCAAAGGCATACCTGAAAAATCTAGCTGCAGATCTGGGAGTGCCACAGCCAAAAACTATATATCCTAAAATGTCCACTTTTCATGAAACCTTGCCCTATCTTAATGATCTGATACCACTAGAGTAATAGATTACTCCTAGGGGTAAATTGTTACCGGGTCCTTCAATGCCAACTGTAACCAAAAAATTACAATTTTCTGAGGAGATACTCTTGGAATGCTTTGAAACTCTCAAAATTGACTATAAACTGCTTAAATACAAAATTGCACAAAACTTTTTGAATTTGGTCAAATGGTTTAGGTTCTGCAGTAGGTCAAAGTTTTAACCTTTGCCATCACCCACAACTCCTATAATTTTGTAAATTCTTCTATATTTGTCCCAGGACAATAAAATTTGTGTCAAATGAAAACTTTGAGCCTGTAGAATCAAACATTTTATTTAAAACCATGTTAAATCTAACACATCTACAGTAAGTTTGTTTCTTTCCTTTGACCTTTGACCCAGCCCAGGCAGCAATTTGAAAATTCAAACTTTTGTGATAAAAGTGTAGATGTATGCTTTTCGCATCTTCTGTGAAAGTTTCAAATTAGGGTGAGTCTGGGATTGACAGCTAGCCCAGCTCAAACAACCTGTAGTATTGAATCTTGAACATCATGTGGCTGGAATTTTGAAGTCTAAGTATTCACTTTGGTAGTTAGAACACTGCAAGCTGATACATTGGTTTTCTTATCAAAGTCCAAATGACAATGTAATGCAGCTGATGCACTTGCTTCATCTTCAGTTGATAGTGTATATATGTGGCCAGTCACAGTCTTTGGGTTAAGGGTTGTGAGAATATCACTGGCATCAACTAAAAGTAAATCTTGCTGCCTTGGATAGATAAATGAAGCTCTGCAACCATTTGGATCTAAAAAGTTGACCAGGATTTCTTTTCTTTCAATGCCAACCTGGTTTACATAAGCAAGCCACCAAACTCCATCATACTCTACAGCAACATATTATCTAATTGCACCAAGATCTAACTCCTTGACATTGTTCTGCCACCTTATAATAATAGTTCTTGACTCATTGCTACAGCTGTAGTTTCTAACCTCCAATGTTGATCTGTTGATTGGCTTAAAGCTATGCAATTTTTGAGTCCCAGCTATTGTCTTGGTCCCCAAAAATTGAGCACAAAGAAATTCCTCCTCTACATGCCAGTCATCTACAGTAACAAATTTGGCATTGATGCTGTGCAGGTTTGATTGAATGAACTCAAACAGCTTGCTTGGTGTCAAAATTTGGTCTTGACATGGGTGCTGAAGGCTAGCTATTGTTGCTTCTTGTTTAATTGTACCTCCAATACCATCAGATGGCCCTTTACCATGGCTTGTAGTGAAAAAATACCACTCTGCCAGAACTCCAAAATCATTTTGATGATTGCAAGGATTTATAAAGTTTTTTATATTTTTGTATTGCCCCCCACAACCATTAGAAAAATATCTGGCTTTCTGGATGAGTGGAAAATTTGCTTTCAGGTGGTTAATAAGGTGCTTCTGAAAGGTATAAACAGCTATAGTGTCATGGGTATTGCAATCTGTGACCAGAACAAAGTTCCCATGCTTTATATCACCAGCATTCCTATAATAGTATGCAAATGGGTGAATAGTTGCCATACTGTTGTTCCAGTGGAATAACTGAGCTTTGTCTTGCACAACAAATGAGTAAATCTTGGAGAAGTCTCATATCACCAAAAACTCTCCTGGCAATATATTATCTTTCACACTGTTTAGATAGCTAGCTTGCTGTTTGGCTATGAAGTCATGTGGCTTTAGTGTCTCTAGCTTTTCAATAAAAATATTGAGAAAATCTTCAACTGGCTTGACAAACATTTCAAGGTTTGAGCTATCAGTAGCTGTCCATTGGCTAAACTAAATCTCATCAATACCCATCTCTTCATAGCATCTCTTCAGGACTTCATTAAAGGATTCCATACCTGGACAGCATTCACATGTTCCAAGAAGGCAAGATGGANAGAGCTGAGCTGCACATAGTCATTGCTATGGCATGGCTATAATGTTTTAATGGTACATCCTCATTTCCTGTTACATTACCCACCTTAAACCAGTTGTCATCAATTCTGTATCATTGTGAGTAGTGCAAACGCACACAGAAGGTGTACCACTAGACCCAGCTAAGAAAAATTCTTTTGAACACAGCATTGCAAATTTTGAAAATTCAACTTTCCTGTCAGGGTTTGAGGCCTTAAACTGCTAGTAAACTTCTTTCAGGTTGCCCAGTACAAGTCTCATAGATTTTCATCTTTTCTCCATTCTGAAGAATGGTCACGCAATTCCTCTTCCCTTACACCACTCTACTGATCTTGTCCTTGTAATAAAATTTTTTCACTGATTCAACAGTATCTGGTTCCAATCCTCTACCTACCTTTGGATTTGGAGTAGACAGAATTCCTTTCTCAATTGCAAGATGTTTAGCTTGAGTAGCCATTCTTTGAGAGCAAACAAACTTTTCCGTTATCCTCCTTTGACTCCAAGTGTTTGCAAATATTGTTAGAATGGTTATTTTTTGGCTCCAACCTAATGTGTTTTGATACTTTGGAATCAAAGAAGTCAGAACTTCTTGCATGGCATGGCTTTCATCATCGGATAGGGCCTCAATCTCCCACTGTTTTGATGGTCCACATACAACATCAATCTCTTGTGAAAAGGCATCCTGTATTTTTACATTTTCTTCAAAACATATGAACCTTCCTTTTGGGCCCTGTATTTCTTGAATGGGCTGGCCCCAACTAATTCTAGGGATGTATTAAGGGAGCTCAGTTCAATGTCTGATGATGTAAGACTGATCATGTGTAGACAAATCATCAAGGACTTACTGTTCTTGCTGCTAATGATTAGATAATTCAGTTTCAGATTCTGGAGAAAGTTCCTAATCTTTTATGGCAATTGGAGCATATTTTCTCTCCAATTGATTGCATTGATGGGTGCTCCTGTGCTTGCATATCTGTAACATTCCTCAAATCCTTTGTTCTCCTACTTTTGTGCTCTTTGAAAGGGTCACAGAAATATTTCTGGTGTTTCTTGGAGAGAACTAAGCTTTCATTTGATGCAGCCATTGGGTGGTAGAAATGAAGTACAGCAACAAAATCAAATGAACCTGATTGAGTGAGTGCAAATGAACAAATGATGAATACTCAGCCAGAATTTCATATAGCACCACTGTGATCTTANACAACATAGGAATTTCAACAATTTTCAACAAGTTATGATTATGAAGTGTGAAACTGTGGCCTGTGAAATGCAATATTGTCTGATTCGTTAATTTTTGATGGGAAATAAGCTGAACTATGAACATTGCATCAGATTCCTCAAGAAGTCATTTGAAGTTGTTTGCTTTGTGGATGTGAGCCACAAAGCAAACAATGTAGAATGTATACTTTCTTCTAAATAAAGAATGAACTTCCTCATTTGTCAGCAATCATCTGTTGAAAACTATACTCGTAACTTTGCTTGANAAAACAATAATACTTTATAAGAAAACCAATGTATCAGTTTGCAGTATTCTAACTATCATAGTGAGTACTTAAGCTTCAAAACTTCAGCCACACGATGTTCAAGATTCAATACTACAGGTTGTTTGAGCTGGGCTAGCTGTCAATCCCAGACTCACCCTAATTTGAAACTTTCACAGAAGATGCAAAAAGCATACATCTACACTTTTATCACAAAAGTTTGAATTTTCAAATTGCTGCCTGGGCTGGGTCTAAGGTCAAAAGAAACAAACAAACTTACTGTAGACGTGTTAGATTTAACATGGTTTTAAATAAAATATTTGATTTCTACAGGCTTAAAGCTTTCCATTGACACCAGTTTTATTGTCATAGGAAAAACATAGAAGAATTTACAACATTATAGGAGTTGTGGGTGATGGCAAAGGTTAAAACTTTGATCTACTGCAGAACCTAAACCATTTAACCAAATTCAAAAAGATTTTTGCAAATATGTTTTTCTATATGTATAGGCAGCTGTGAAAAGTTTCAAGTATTTCTGTGAGATTAAACTTTTTTAGATGGTTACACTTGGCATGGAATGTCCCTACCAAATTAATGGTGGGGTTCCCACCAAGGGGGTTATTGCTCAGGTGTACAATAACTCAATTCTCAGCAATTTTCCTTGCAAGCAATTTTAAAATGATATTTGCTATGCAAGCAATATGTTTTTCAGCTTTAAATGATTAGCAAAATAGAAATATGTGGGCAAGCAACTTTTGCATCTGTTGAGGTGTCACTTTCAAACCCTAGAGTATTTTGGCCACAACCCCTTGTCCCAATATTGTACTGTTGCCCCTACCCTAGAGAATGCACTTTCATTTCTTTGATGCTTTGCTTATCTTAGGTTGCACTGCTTCATCAATTTTTCGGTCCATATTTTTGCATACTTACATTCAACTCTCTGCTATGTTGACTAGCCTTTCTCTAAATAACTGATTGACATGCTCTGAATATTCGCTGTAGTTGAATGGTCATTCTCTAAATGACTGATCAACATAGTTTGAATATTCGTATAGGCTGCAATCAACTGGTCATTATCAAACAACTGATCAACATATTCCGAATATTCCCTACCAAGAGTAGTACTTGCTGTGATCTGCTAGTCCTGAATAGAATGTGTGGAATAGGGGGCTGGAACAGAAAAGGTGATTGGAAACTTCTGAAAACCCAATAAGCCATGGGGGGTTGTAATGAATGGGGTGGGTAGAAAGTGTATCTAACCATCAATAGCTTTGATGGATTCTATAAGTCGTGTTTTAACTGTAAATAATGTGAAATGGTTTTTTCACAGTATTGATGGGGGGTGTGGGGAGATGTTTCTTTGGGACTCAAGAGTATTTCATTATAAGAGAATATTTGGGTCTCCTCATTACTATTCGAAGTTCANAATGAACTGACTGACTAACTGAATATTCAACTTTTGGTAGATAGTCCTAGTTCTATATCAATAGATAGCTATACAACAAAATCATTTTTGTCACCCTTACAACACTAGCATTAAGACTGATGTTGCCCCTTAGCCCTATACCATGGTAATCCCAAAGTACAACAAGGACAAGAGTACATTAATATGCTGATAACCCAGTCTGCAGGGTATGGCATGTGCACACTAGAGTGTGGTCCTAGTTGCTTCTGTTAGACTGCTTTTATCATAAGCTATGATGGTCTTTACACCTAAATTCATTCCACTTAAAGCTGACTATGGAAACTTACTCATACCAAGATCATCA
Source organism: Cassiopea xamachana (assembly GCA_900291935.2). NCBI lineage: Eukaryota > Metazoa > Cnidaria > Scyphozoa > Rhizostomeae > Cassiopeidae > Cassiopea > Cassiopea xamachana. The sequence goes on along the minus strand of OLMO02000262.1, from coordinate 9,879,941 downwards.
GGAAATCTCAAATGGACACAATGTTGGGGAGACTCTGACAGTGAAATAATATAATGGTGGAAGGAGACTGGGGATTTGGGGACTTGTCTATCAGAAAAATTTTTTATGTTAACGTCCTCTAGAGCGTTAGAAATGCCCTTTTTGCAAAATAAAATATTGCTCCCTTCATCATTAATCTCTATGTGGAGAACTAAAGCGAAGTTGAAAGGTTAGCTTGCCCTTCTGAGAAATGAATTGTGAAAACCTAAAATGAGAAAAGAAAAAGCTTTGCCAACTTATCCTTATTGCTAATGCATGACTGTACGCAATTGGCGTTTGGCGTGGAAAGCAATGGAAAAATTGCCGTGTGTACATTTTGGAGGGTAGTTGGCTTGTCAGACAGGATGGAAGGGGATCACGAACTAGATTTTGTTTCTAGAATCGGAGCCAACCCGAATCAAATTTTTTGGTATACACCATCACACCGAAATATCTGCCTGTACACACCGGCTAATTTACATTTGCACATCAGAGACTTTGCCCAAAAACGCTGCACTCTGCAGACCGGACGCTAATACCTTTTCATAGCCCAGGCTTTCTCTAACGCTAGAAAAAGACAGAACGCACAAAATAAGTTACAACCAAACAATTATGATAGCATACCACTGCCGTTGTTGTCAAGACACATGCTGTTGTATATACACGGGTTACAACAGGAATTTGCATATATTCTTGATGAAATGTTTGATACGCCATATTGCTTTATTGACCTTTACAGCGCATGCGTTGCACTAGAGCCACGTTCATCTTTAGGATTTTTGAATTTCTATGTAGAAAGTAGTACTTGAGGCGACTCTAACTTCTCAAGCAGATGAGAAAATCCACGAAGAAATGTTCCCATAGAGGTGTGGTTGAGGGCAGCTCAGAAAAACGCTGCTAGGCTTCCTAAAATGCTTGATGTCCCTGAAATGATCGATTAATGAATGAAATAAAAGAAAAAGTGAAAATGTTCACCATTATTCTGCCTACCGAGAAAATGCTGATAAATGGCATTATACTTCCTAAGATTAAACAACTACGCCCCTGCAAGAAACATCCAAGCAAGTGGACAGTAGCTCAACTGAGAAGCAAGAAAACATTTATCATCAATTCTCATATTCTGAATGTCCACATACTGAAGTTTGAGATGTGCACCACATCATGCAACTTGAGTGGAGCTCGTTCATTTGCATGATTCTATAAGCCAAGGATCTCAAGAAGCGTGACGCCCAAAGGCTTTAATCCAGCAGATTCTGTTATTGAAGTTACAGCAACACGTATTGATGCATTTCTGTTTCTGCTGAAACCACAGGAAGGGCTTCTTAGAATCTGATTCAAGCTTAGCGACATGAGCTCAAGGTGGCACATATTAACGGTCATGTCACCTGCGTAATTCCAAATCTTAGTATCTTCTATCGATAACAAAGGTCGCTCACAGAGTTTAAAACAAAAGGTACCAATGCAGAACGTTATAGTACACTCATAATTTAACTTTAAATCGCTCCTTTCTATTCGATAAATCGTTATATTATAGCTGAAGTTAGTGATCAAGTCAAAATCAACCAGTCTTTATCAATGTCAAAATAGTTAGCTAAAAAGCTAATTGGTGACACAACGGAAAGGTAAAGAGCACTAAAATGAAAGCAAAACATGAAGATTTCTATGGTTTAGAAGAAAATGTACTTTGAATATGACTGCTCTTTTGTTCAAGCTTTGTTCTATTCCGTCTGAGAGAACTATCTTAAACTGAATAATAGAACTGTCATCGCTAAGTTGATTTAAAAGCCATCTAAAAGACATTTGATGAGCAAGGAAATTAAGTAATGCCCCTCAAAAATAACTCCCTGTCAGATTACCGTTTTTGTTCTCATTGTAGTCAAGTTTCTACAAGTATTGCAGAAGATATTTTGTTGTAAAAGAATTATCACCATAATTAATATATATTTTGCTGTAGAAACAAGACGTGGACCGGACCCAGCCTTATTAAACTTTTAGGAGTTAAATTGCATATTCATACATACATACATATTATTTTTTTTACTTTATTTCCTTTTTGTAGATCGATTGGTCATCCCTTTGCATACTTGTATTTTACCTCTAAGTAGTTTTATCAGACAAGCCAATTGTCCTCTGAGTGGAAAAAGGCCTACACTGTGCTAGTCCACAAAAAAGGCAACAATGATGATCCCTCCAATGTACTTGTGTATTGGTTCTACTAAGAGTTTTTACCTCTTGTCATTTTTCTCAAAGAAAACAGCTTTATTGAATCTGACAGTAAGAAAGGCTTTACACCAAAATTGTATGATGATATATAATCAATAAAGCTTGCATCAAGCAGAGATCCGTAGTGACAACCTTTAAAAAATTCGCTTTGTGAAGCTCATCACAATTTAACATATTAGGTCCTTTGCTATCACAATATACCACAAGCTCAAGCTTTAATTTCCAGTCTTTATGAAAATTTCCAATCTTTCATTACAACTGATGAATACTACTCCTGCCATTCCTGTGCCCGTAGATGTTCTCCAAGAGGACTGCCTTAGCCCCTTATTGTTCAACATCTGCTTCAATACCTTCATACAGTGCATTAAACAAAGAAATATAAGCAATCTAGTTTTTATCCACATGATGAAACTGACCATCTGTTCATCCCCATTCACTGGTTTCAATTTGCAGATGATGCTGAAGAATCAGTTGCTACTACATTGTTCGCAAATGGCTAGAGCCTCCGACTAGTAGAATAATTCTTCTTCATAACCAATGTGGATTATATTTCCAGCTTCCACCAGTTACGACACAAATAAGCCATATGATATTTATCAAAATACCAAACAGGTTTTAAAGGTGGTATGAGAAGAACATAATGACAGACTTGACAACCAATTAGAATACCAAGATTTTATTATATCTTTTCTGCTTAATCATTTTTTGAAAGCTCTTAACTCTCTATGGTCCTACACACAGAGCAAACTTCCGAAAATATTCTTAAGTTCAGTACTAGATACCTCAACAATTCTCTTGCTACACGTAACAATCTACAAAAATAGAATCTCTCTCAATCATCAGATTGCTCTTTTTGCTTCAATTCTGAGATCTTCATCTATTTTGTAGCTGGTTGTAAAATGTATCTTGAAGAAGGTTGCTACAAATGGAGACACAACTCAGCGCTTCAATTTACTGCCTCCACCAACCAAGACATGTTGGTAGTAATATGTTACAATCATTGACAAAAGAGTTTCACATGACTGAAGCTTAACTCAGTCAAATCGTCATTATGCTGATGATACCGCTCATTTATTTAAAGCAGTGGTTCCCAACCTTTTTTATATCGCGGCACACTATTGAGTTCTTAAAATTTTCGCGGCACACCTATCACAAAACATGAACATTTTCTACTCATAAAGCCATTTTGCTATAAAATAATGAAAAACAAAGAAGATAAGATAAAAGGAATTTTATTCATGTAAATACAACATACTGTATCTAGTAACAGGTATAGAATAAGAATAGTGAAGGTCAGTGGGACTGTTGTGCCTGGTGCTTCTTTACTACTGCTGCAATTTGTGGTCGAGTGTGAGAGAGACATACTCTTAACTCTTCTTCTCTGTTTTTAAGTCTTTCACGTTTTTTGTTCTTAATATTGCTTAGGTAAGAAAACCCTAGGTCACATAGATAGGAAGTTGAAAATTGTAATAAGACTTTGATGGCTTTTTTGCTTAAAGTTGGATAATCTTCCATAACAGAAATCCAAAAGGCGTCTAATGGCAGTTGTGCGTACTTCAGTTTGAGTCCGCGATCACTGGAAAGACTTGCTAATTCCTCCTCTTCACATAAGTGAAAATTGGAGAGATTGGTGACCGATAAATCTAAGAAAGGATTGCGAATCCAATCAAATTCTTCAATGCTGATTGAGGGACAATATTCTTGGATTCTATTTTCTAAGCATGTCAAATGCGCACTAATAATAAAAATCATCTCGGTTAAGCAGGTTTTGCGGTCTGATGGAAACATATCCAAATCGTCTACCTTCAATCTATTTTTCCATATTGCAACTTTTTTCTTAAAAGCAACTACTTTATCTGTCGCTGTAAGAATGTTTTCATTTCTGCCTTGCATATTGCTGGTCAGACCATTGAGATGTCCAAATATCTCACTTAAGTACTCTATTTTGGACATCCACAATTCATTTTTAAGGCATTCACAAAAATCCATCAAGCTTTTCTTTTTCAAAAAAATTAAAAGTTCTTTCTGAAGCTCAATTACGCGAGATAGAAGCCGTATAGAATATAATTTAGGGAACATTTTCTCTTAGGTCTTTATGAAACGAATGCGTGCGCAATGAGTAATGTGTCTACGTCACTTGCTGCACAGCGTCTATACGGCCGGTGTAAACGCCCTTTAGTCATCGGCGAAAAGGGGAAGTTGACACCGAGAGTGGATTATGTCATGCACAAGCACATGTGTGAGTAATGAGCGAAAGCAGAAAGCGACGCTACTCTCATCTTTCCAAGTTTTAAATTGAAATGCGCGTCTGTAAGTCGATATGCTAGCTTTCAACTGTCTATTGTAAATTGGAATCACTTGAATTAAATTCAAAAATGAAATCTCTTCGCGGCACACCAATAATCATTCGGCGGCACACTAATGTGCCGCGGCACGGCGGTTGGGAACCACTGATTTAAAGAGAGACAATATACTAACGCGGTGCGGCTTTAATTAGAGGGCGGCACTCATGAGAGGGCGATATTCAACAGGGGAAAAACGGTTTACCTACGGTCTTCAAATGCAAAGTTTAAAAAAGAAAAGGTGACTACGGTGTGTTTGATTTTGATCTCATCTCAGAAAGGTTCATTCTCAACCCAACCTGGTAGGACAGACCGTTTTCTTGCATGACAGAAAGCAAATTAGGATTAGGATATATTACTGAGCAAAATGGTCTAGCAGCTGCGCTCATAAGTACAAGCCTTGCCATATCTCAATCGGCTAAATTGAGCTAAATTAGTCTGCTTCTACACAATTTATCCAGAACAGATTCAATGAATGCCTCGATTCACATGTTACAAATGTTTAAAAAATGCAAGGTACCATAACAGAAATAATATGTGATAATAAAAGCTTGTAGCATCATAAAGAATCATAAAATGTCAAAACTCCTTTCACAAAAAATTCCTTTCAAAGGTATGCTTCAATGAAATAAATTTCTTTCACATTCTTATATGTTCTCGATTTAAACTTCTCTCTGCCCTTCGAAAGCCGAATTTATAGCAAAATTTGACATTAAAATAAAGGTAATAACATGAAAACAAAAACAAGATAGATAGTTAACCAAGACAAAAAATCAGATTTATGATATTATACTTAAATCAAATC
>OLMO02000262.1:9842400-9856136 GCA_900291935.2 Cassiopea xamachana | reverse complement strand
CATTTCTGTAAACTCTTCCTCCATTGTAACCATGTCAGTTTCACTTGCGTCTTCAGTGTCTGCAGATAAAAAGACCAATTGCAAAATATCATGACCGTCATAACATAATTCGATAGAAGATTAATGCATGAAAATCCCTTCCTAACAAAGCAAGGACGCCATTCTTCTTCTTTTTCAAGCATCAGACCTGGTGCAAAGATCGGCGATCAATGTCCTCCAGTCCTCTCTATTTTAAGTCAAGTGATAATGTAGTTGCAGGTAATTTGTTGGCTACCTGGCAAAAGTGCTTAAGCTATCAATGTACGATGTGCTTCGTGTACCTGTTTTTTCTCCCTTTATTTTTCTCATAGAGTACATATTGTAAGAATCTGTCCGTTCTACTTACATGGCTAAGTATTTGATTTGTCCTTTCAGATCATCTTTTATGAGTGAGCATTTTTATCGTCTTCCTATCAGTCCAGAAAATTTTCATCAGCCTTCTAAGATATCACACTTCCGTAGCTTTTGCTTTTTGCTTATTTTCCTATTTCTTCCTCGTACTTTATATCTGATGTCAACATGCACCGAAGATATTTAAAGTTTACCACAGGACGAAAAAGCGGCAACATTCTTTTGACATACTTAAAAGCTTTTTTCGTCCGACACTCATCAGAGTATGAAAACGTCGGATAGTGACCTAAAGGTTAACCGAAATATATATCCAGATGAACTTAATGTGTTAGGATGTGTCTAATTGGCCCCAAGTGTGACCAATTAGGACCCATTAACATTGTTTGCTTGAAGAGTCCCAATGCGGAAACAAACTCTTTTTGTCTACACAAGACTGGGTTTTTAGTCTTGATGTAAACAGATTCCAAACACTTCAATGAAAAGACGATCTTGCTTGCCCAATGATCCGAAAATTTTCGTCTGTATGTTTTGGCGCATTCTGGATTTGCAATAAGGTGTTGTCCTATGGCCAACTCGCAATTAATTTTAGAATTGTTCCTTTTACATATATACCGAGCTTCACATCGGCACGAAAATTCATAAACACAACAGATTGTTTGAGTGGCAGGAACGCAATCTTTCTTAGCAGATGGTAGCATAACTCTAATGTTGTAAACCACACGGGACTTCACAGCATAGTGACACGATATAATGACTTTACAGATTTGATTTTCAAACTTTGATGAAACATTGCCAATCCAAGGCAATTTTAGGTATACCGGGCACTTCTCTGGACCAAATGGTTTTTCTGCTGCAAAGTTGGCTAATTTTTGGCTGATGCAAGAAAGTAGAAAATCTGCTGGATATCCGTTTTTGATGAGCAGTTGTTTTATTTTGTCGAGCTCTGGGCTTAACTTTGTTTTAGAGCAAATCATAAGTGCCCTGTGAACTAAAGTTTAAATAAGGCTAATCTTTCTTGTCCTTCGGCTAAAGGAATTCCAACGGATGTATTGCCCAGTAACCGTTGGTTTCCTGTAAATGCTCGTAAGAAATCCAGTGCCTTCTTTCTCTACCAAAACATTTAGAAAATGCAAGGAATTGTTTTGCGTGCTGTGGTAAAGTTCTGTAGTACCAACAGACTATTTAAATATTTAAAGTTGTGCATTTGTTTACTTGGCTCTCTTTTACAGCTGTAGCTACATTTAGCTAATTGCCTTTTCGTTTAGACCAACATGCAGCACTTATTTTTCCTTACGTATAGTTCTAGCCCATTTCTCTCACTTTCATCTACCAAAGTATTGAAGAATATTTGGAGCTGTTTCTCAGATTCATATGTAAGGGTTATGTCTAGAGAAGTTCAGGTAGGACAGCTATCCCTTGTTAGAATTTTGACTCATTTTGGGAGATGCAGCTCCTCAATTTTATGTATTGGCCTTGCTGTCTAGACTATTTTGCATGGTATTTCTGTGATTAACTTGTACTTCTACATGGTTATAGGGATCTTCTAATTATTCAAGGTGCCTAAAATTTATCATATCCGGATGAAAGAAAATATGGGCATGATTGCAACTAAGTCACACAAGCTTTATAATGTAGAGTCTATTCCCACTGGTAATATACACACTTCAAATTATTGATGGCATGGCTGGTTACTTTCATCCTATCATAATTGCAGATGCTGCAAAGAGCTGATTCGCTTTAGATATTAACAATCACCAACTAATAACATTAACGCGCACAAAACGTATGCAAATGGTTCTTAGCTCAGGCGAATGATTGTGCACGTATGATTGAGAGTAGTCTTAAGGCACCTTTGAAAGGTTTAAACTTTTTGGTTGGTTTTAGACAGCAAATTTCCGAATTGTAGAAAACAACTTTACTGAGATAGCAAAGCAGACATGCATCAAAACGCTATCTCTTAGAAGGCTCTTTATTTTCTCATGGAAAAAATCAAGAGACAGGATTAACTTCGGAATTGTTTAGGGAATGTAGACTCACATTTGTTTACCAATGTTTTCTAGTGATCATGTTTCTACATCAATTATGATATGATGCCTTTATCTCCAGTTGGCTACTTATTTACAGATAAAATGTTTAGCAATCCAATGCAAATTAATGCCAAATACTGACATTACAATACATATACTAAGAATAACAACTCCTAATTTCACTGAAAGTACTGTCTTCAATGATTCTTGAAGGGGTCACACCCCCTAAGCCCCCTGTGGGCAGGCCATTGCTCCAGAATTCTAAATACTGGAATTCATATCTAGTCCTAGGCACTGAATATTAGGGGAGGCGACAAATTGCTAAATAAGTATAAATGGGGGAGGGTTGCTAATAAATGGGAAGGGGTGTGGTGTTTTCCAAATTTACTACAACAAGAGGGTTGTTAAGAGTTGGGGGTGTCAATGTCAATATACAATATACAGTACAGAACAATAAGAACAAATTTTCATCATGATTCTACCAAAACTTTTTTGATAAACCTACTTACTTGTAGAATGTCATCTACACAAGTGTGTACTTGTTTCTATCTTTTACAGTTTGTTTTGGTTTCCTTACTTGTTGATATTAATTTGTGCCTACAAATTCAATGTAGTGTATTTACCTATCATTTGTAAAACTTTGAAATCTTTAGTTGGTGTGGGGTGTGAACAAAATGGGGTGTTGACTTCTCTTCAAAATTGTTAAGTTGGGGGAGCAATAATAAATGGAAGTGTTCTAAGAAGAAATCTTAGGAAATTTGAAACCAAGCCCCCCTACTATTCAATGCCTAAGCGTATTTCTTGTAAGCAAATGAGTAATACAAATTAATTTGTCAAATCTATAGCTATTATAAATACATAAATTGTGATTCTTTGTTATTCAATTTAATTCACTCTACTTGTGCTGTATTTTACAAAACCAAAGTGAATTATGCACTCTAATACAATGGTAATGTGTGTTGGCCAGTGTCATTCAATTCCTTGTGCTCTTAATGCATTGTCAAAACTAGCCCTAAGTTTATGAAATCTGGCAGGGAATGGACTTTACAAATCAACATCTACCACGATAATCCTACCATGCCAGAATCTCAATAATGAGCTAAAAACATTCTGACTGGTAAACAAACTACTTTTAGGAATCCAATAATTAAGTTTTTCTGCTAGAAAACATCACATGACTTGTGATGAATTGACACTGATCCAAGAACAACATAAAACATGCCAAATTCAGATGATTCTCTATCTGAAGCACAGGGAACATGATACTGAAGTAGAGCATATAGTTATAACCATGAATGGACAGCCTGTGCAAAAACCTTGATTCAGTGGCAGCCATTTCAAAAACTTGTGCAATACTTTTGAATCCCACATGTGTGTGGTTACATATATGCGTGTATATATATATATATATTTACACACACGCGCATGCATGCATGCACGCACGCACACACACGCACACACATACACACACACACACACATACACACACACACACACATATAGGTAAAGCCCCTACTACCTTTAACCAGTGTTGAACACTGCACAACGGAAAACCATCAAAAACAGTACAATGTCAAAAACACAAAACCACACACAATAACCACAAAGACCGATTTCTGGAAAAATCATCAAAATTGACCAGGATTTCCTGCAGTTTTGATGTGTATGAGGGGCCTGCTAAGCTTCATCCCAAGAAAAGCAGGAATAAACGGCAAGCTGTGCTTTTATTGCACGAAGTACACGCTGTGAGTAATGCTTTAATACCTGCTTATTGAACTATTTGCATTTCAAAAAATGGTGTCCTTCTTGCCACGCTTCATATGAGAAAATCCATTGCACATTGCAGAAGGGAAGCCATGGTGAACAAGGAGGCAAACTCAATGAAATAGCAGCTTATTTGTTTCATAGAATGAAGCATGCCAAAAGTATCCAATAGGAAGTTATGATATAAGAATTGCATTGGCACTAATGAATGTGAGGAAGTGACATCATGGTTGAAATTTACTTCCCTTATACTTAAAACTGGCAATGAGATACTGGCCAAGGCATCTTGTCAAGAACTGATAGAGAGGGCACTCAAATGCGTCTTGGTTCATGTAAAAGCTATAGTGTTACTACAATAGTTTGTTCTATTGTACATAAATTCAATTAATACCAAATATCTTACCAGAATTTCTAATCTGGCTTCCTTGAATATATTTGTGTAATCTATGAGCTTGATTAAGAGCTTGATGAATCAAGTACCCAACATTTGTTAGTTTTAGGGACTAATTAATCTGTAAAGTAAAACAATTTATCACATATTCTCTGATCAACATTTTGCCTGCATTTTTGTGATTCATGATTTTTCTTTAATTCAACCAATGTTTATTAAATCTAGTTTACCCTCAGGAGATGGTGCCTTGCCTGACATAAGCAGGGCCAATTGGCTTAAATACAAAAATATTGATTTCTAAACAATCCAAATACTCACTACAAATGTGCGACTGCAGGCCTTCTTGTGATTAACAATCAGTTTTATGCCTTGAAGCTTGTTTCCTTAAAAGACTTTTTGCTGCTAGTATACAAGTAGAAGCCAGCAACTTCACATACAGCTACAGTACAAGCCAGATATAGCATTTTATGAAAACCACAAAAACTACAAAAACCACAAAACCACACCACAAAACTGCAAAAACTGAAATGTTGAAAAACCGCAGTTGGTATTCAACACTGCCTGTAACTAATTAAACGCTCCCTATCTGGCATGTTAGACAATGGCAAAAGCTGGGGGGCAACCTGTGCAATGTCTGCTAGTACAGATAAGAAAAATATCACTAAATCCCAGTTTATACAAACTTCCTTTGGGGGCCACACACAAGACCTCGGCAGACTGAATCTGGCCCATGGGCAGTATATTTGACACCCCTGCTCTAGAACAGCATAGCTTGCACAGCAGTAGCTGTTGATGCCAGCTTCTAGTGCATGTTCTTAACAGTTATTTTCAAGAGCTGGCAAGATATTCCAGGAAAAGTACTCATGGAGTTTAATTTGAAATTGATATCATCATCTCATCTACACTGCAGGTTAAAAATAACATAAATCAAATTTTAATTTTGGATATCTGAGGGTAAGTAAGACATTATTGTACTTGTTTCTTGTATCTTTTGCAATTTTTTACAAGTATCATTTATTAAACTTTAGACTGTACAAGTTAATGCCTTCTTAATTCCTACAATTCAGTTTTATTGCGTTTAAACATAGAACTGGTCCTGGGTTCGAGTCCCAGCCGAGTCATACCAAAGACTTTAATAATGGTACTCACTGCCTTCCCGTCTGGCGTTTGATATTTGAGAATGGAATGGGAAAGTAAAATTCGCGGAGCTACCGGTGGACCAGCCCCCCCGCTGTAGCTTTCACTGCATTCGCAGACGCGTGGCCTAGGGCTGTAGAAACGGAGATAGGCGCCGCCCTATGCGCCATTGGGCGCGGGAAAGGACTTTGACTTTGAAACTTAGAACTGAAAGATCCTGGCTGACCAGTTAGGCTTTTATAACTCCAGCCAGAGTCAGATTTCATGTTAAGCAGATATCCAGAAACTGAGTGTCCTGCTTGCTGGCCCCAAAGCAAAATAGATTTGCATGTCTCCATTTCATAAAGGTTGGCGGTATTCCTAATCAAAGGCTACTTTATTTATGCCTTCTTTGCGTAAAACCTACAGTAACTAAATTAATTTCAGACGTGAACTATACATGGTACAAACAGCATGAATTGGCAAAAAAGAAAGACAACTCCTTACCTTCATCAGAATTTTCAGCTAAGTCAGCTGAATCCCTTTCATCATCAGAGATGAAAAAAAGATCATCTCTTTCTTCATAAGAATGGTCTGATCGATGCGGCATAGTCTTGCCTTCCGTAGACATATTTCGTTTTACTAGTTGTTGGTTGTTGTCACTGTTGTTCTTTTTTAAATCCAAACTGTCAAACGAGGTTGTATTCATAAAGAGACCACGCAACCCAAGTGGGAAGTAAGAGAGTTAAGAGGTTAATGTACATAGCAGCAGCCAGAAGAAATTATAATCATGGTGGTAAGAACACACGATTTACTGATATCTCATTGTTTCTAAAATAATTTGTAAATGCATGGGCTATTTGTCTTTATCCCTTTCCTACAATAACTTCACTTCGATTATCACTGATTCACTTCGAATATCATTTTGGACTAGAATTTGAGTTAGCTTAACGTCCACTTTGTAGCATAGTGATTTGAAGACAAGTTCGACAGAAACCTTAGCATTAGTTGCAAATCCATCAAGGCTATATCAATTCACAGAGATTATTCCACTAGTGACAAACCCCAATCAAGTTTAAGTTTAATTCAAAACATTTAAAAAATGTCACAAATGTCAATATTACTAGTAATGGTATTGGCATTTGTGGCATTTTTGAAATATGTTGACTCAGACTTAAGTTTCGTAGGTGAGGTTATTGTAAAAATAGCATGCAAAATAAAGTAGTGGCGTGGAGAAATTATGGCAATTGTATGCAAAATCACAAACAATGATTGCCTGGAGAGAGCACCTAAGTCAAACATATTGGAGAGCACCATGGAATTATTCCATACAAAGGGTACTCAGCTTGGAAACCAGGGTGCACTATGTGTAGAACTCACACCAGATGGATGTACACCTGTAGCTTCTCAAGTGTATGCCAAGTTTAAACATTGGTATACACCTGAGATGCAAAAATCAACAGAACCCTGTGTCAAGATTTGCATGTTGGTATGCCAATATACCAAAGATATAGTTTAGGTTATATTAATGCCACTGCTCTATGAGCAGAGCTAACTTTAAGCCAGAGACCTTCATGCATAAATGCATGAAATGCATCTTGACTTGGAAAGTGACCCTCACAGATTTTCTTGAGATTCTGAGGAGTTGGAGACATTCAGTTCAGTTCAGTTTATGTAATTGCAATTCCATTACATACAACACGAAGCAAATACAACTACAGAAACAAATTACTACAAATATAGAAAGATTTTAATCAAATATAGAGCAACTTAGAACAAAATAACTAAATAAATAATTGGCTTGTAGAGAATTAGTTAAAGGTGGAGCACTCTCAATAGATCAACTAATCATGGAGAGAGCCCCCCCTCCATCCTAAGAAATTAAGACATTAATGGCTGATATTGATTATCCATAAATTATAGATTAATAGACATTTTGCAATGGGAATAAACTAGATTTACCTATCAACCCAGTTCGAAAAATGAATATTCAGTTGTTATTTGAAGGAAGTCTTTGATGGAGCATTTCTGAGTTTCACTGGTAATGTATTCCAAAGTCTAGCACCAAGGTAGCAAATTGATTTTAGACCATGCTGTACGATGTTTTTGCAGAAGATATGTAAATCACCCTGACTGGCCTGTCTTATGGCATATTGATAAACAGATGTGCTGAATAAGAAAGTCATGAAAGCAGCTAGGTGAAATTTTATCAACAGACTCAAAAAGTTCTTGTAAAATTTTCTAGAGATCTAGGTTGTCTGGTTTCCTAGTTAAGGCTTATCAAAGATGGTAAAATTGAGGCAATTTTTGGGCACTAAAACCTAGATTCTCATAACTTCATTCTCATAGCTTCTACAGTAATGATTTTGATTGAAGCTCTTGTACATCTGAATTTCAATAGACCCAAAACTTCTGTCTCAACATCAGCATCAACTAAAAAGCAGAGGGAAAGGGTTTCAAATGCTGACCACACCCAGATTGTAATTTTGATTTTGATAATTTTTTGCAAATACTCATTGGTTACTGCATAGGTTACTACAAAGGTTAGTGACTTGTTAAATTGCAGTTCAATCACCTCCATTTGAAGCTGAACAGGGGCAGTTTCAACATCAACAGTAAATGGGTTGCAAAATGGCTCAAAAATCTCTTTTTGTGATTCAAAGTCACCAAAGTGCTGTGTAAACTTATCCACAAAGAATATTTAGTTTATCAGCAATGTACACATTCGGGACCATACCTGCATCAACCTGATTTGGCACTATTTGGCTACAAGGAAAGTGAGGCAATTTGCACTAACACATTAGCATCTCCCATAGGAGCAGCTTAACTTGAAATGCCTTCACTGCATCATACATGTCAGTGATCAATCTCTTGTGTCCCTGAAGCTGTAGGCTTAAATGTGCATTGAAGTGAAATTTTTTTATTGCTTCAAAATTGCCAACTATGCACCAGAATCATGCCCTCATTGGTCTTTTTCTGATTTGCAACTTTTTTCCTACAAAAAATAGGGGTAATGTTGCTACTAGAAGTAGAAAAACTTCAGAATTGAAACAACAACAACTTATACTTTTGTGACGCAAGATGGGTAAATGCAATCTGAAATTATTGGCCAACAATAATGTATTGTCAGATTTCCACACTGGAAGACCCTAAATTCATGATGAGTCATGCACTGACCCAGATTTATGTGAGGAATATATCAATAAAGGGCTAAATGAAGAACTACTACCTGTCTAACTACCCATCTTACGTCACAAGTCCTTTGCAAAAAGTTTTTGTCAAGGTCATATTTTAAATGGCTGTTGTGCAAAACTTGCTTCAAATTTAGATGCCAAAGTTGGTCTATTCATTTTATATGACTTTGGACAACATAAAAAATATATTTTTTCGATTTTCATAATTTTGACTTCACTGCACCTTTAAGAAGTTGAGATGTGCTGCTATGTCAGCCTGAAGTGTTAGCTCACATTTCCACTCTCCATCCTATAGCACTGTTGAGTCTTTTCCTTTGCTTTCAATGAACTGAAAAATTTGTTTGCTGAGCTCAACCACCCTACTCAGCACTTTTCCCTGACTGAGCAATGCACTTCAGTATGGTAAGGAAATACACATCAGCAAACTCTGAATCCATATTCCTCAGAAAAGATTTAGCTTGCAGGTGACTTAAGCCTTGAGCTCTGATGTTTACAATTTGCATTACATTGGTCATTATGTACTCCATCCTTAGGACTTGAGCACACAGCAATTCTTGGTGTATTATCCAGTGATTTGCTTTAACTTATGTAGCCAATTCTCCTCCTGTGCCTTTGCTCATATACTTCTCACAAGTTCACTTTTTCACTGCACATAAGAGGTACTCCACCAGTTGTCAATCCATTTTGCCCAAAGCAAACTCATGTCTGTGACACTTTGACACACATTATGAAAAATGTTGTCCTGTGCATTGATTTGAAATCCAATACTTCCTCTGTAATGCACAAATTGGGGTCTACTCCACAGTTGAAAATGGCCATCTGTGCAGTATCTTTGATATCCAAACTTTATTTCACAGCCAGGGGCAAAACTAGGGTGCTTTGATTGGGGGGTGAGAGGCATAGTTGCCCAACAAAGGGGTGTTGTCCATCAAACTTAAAAGGGTGTGTCATGCACGAAAACCATTAAGACTAAGCCTGAAATAACAAATTTTGACAGGTGCACTTTGTTTTAAAAGTTGAGTGTGGTCTCCAAATATGAGCTTACATGATGTGACCAGTGGCTGACAGTTTCCCATTTTTGAGGAGGGGGGCGAAAACTTTGTGAAAGCTAAGGCTCATGTAAAACTTATATTGACCAACCTTACGCAACATCGTGTTGATAGGAGTCAAAGTATTTGGGAAGGCTCTAGCTAATAGAACATTCATATGGAGTGAGGGAAAACTGTGGGTCTTGGGGCTTGCCCCCAGGAAAAGATTTTAACACCACACCCTCTAGAACATCAGAAAATTTTTTTCCTCCTTGATCTTTATGCAGAGAAAGGAAAGCTGATCTCCTAACCTTCTTTAATCAAATTTTGATGACAAGGAAGTCAAATTTTGATGACAAGGAACAACATAGGAAAAAGTGACACCAAAGTTATGCCATCATGCCACTGTTGTTTTAATGGGAGCTCTTTTGAATGTTGGTAGATGACAAACACTATCATGCTGTAGCAAAGATATCCCCATGAAAAGAAAGGAAGGGGCATGGGGGCTGTGCCACCAGAAAATTTCTTGAGAGCACGCCCTTTACTTTGGCTTAGAATGCACCTCCTTTTACTAGAACAATTAGATATGCCCTATTTTTGAGAGACTCAGTAAGTAGATATGCCTTATTATATTGCCATATCTACTAACTGAATCTCTCAAACATTGATGCCCTATTTACAACTTATATGCAAGTATGCTCTTTCATCAAGTACAACTTCACAATTTTGATTTACAACTGCACAAGGTGCTACAAGTAAACACTAACTTTAGGCATTGCATATGACCCCAGTAGAAAAAGCAAGCATTGAAGGAAGATCATTTACATGTCAAGCACTCAAAATTACCCAACAAATATGCTAGCAGCCAGAACAATTGCCTGGCATATCACCAATTTTTCAACATTGGCTTCCATCAGTTCTGATCTACAATCAGTAGCCATCTTATTCATTTCCAAACATTTCCCTTTTGTCTGGACATTTGATATTACACACCTTCATCATACAGCTCTTGGCTCTTTCCTCTACCACAATAACCTGCCTTAACTGCAGCATCATTTTGTGATTTTACTTTGATGATAGGTGTTTGCTGTGATTGTAGATTCTTCTTGACTCTTCTGCTTTCTGCAGCTTCTGCTCCATGTTCAAATTATTAAGCAATTCCTGATGTTTTATCTCCTAATTCAGTCTTAAATCAATTCCTTTATTATTGCCATTTACTACCACAAATAAGACAGGTTTTACAGCAATACCAGTACACATAGACTCAACCTCCAATCAGCTTTGAAAAGTTCTCTTTTCAAGTTGCCATTTCAGGAGCTATCTTTGAGTTTCATTGGTCAAATGTGAAAGTTTTCCATACTGACAGCCCTAGTGCCCTTTCTCAGTGAAACCAACAAAGCTTGCTGTTAGAGCGAAATGCTTCCGATAGAATGTGTGACTATGGTATCCAACAAACTTTTGTTTCTAACTCCTATTTATATTTATGTTGGACTTTGAGTTGGTTCTGGTGGCAAAGTTGTGCTCAGAGCTAAGGTTTTTGATTGTTGAGCAGAGCGATAAGACATGCTTTGTACACACTCTATTCTTTTCATCTTACCTTATTTCACACTGGAATGTTGGATTTATCATTAGAATACATGTATTATCACTTGACATGTTCCTTCCATTTTCTATTTTACTCATTTCTTGCACTTTTTGTCCTTTGTTCATTCCATGGAAGAGATTTTCACTCAATAGGCTGGCATTCATGGGGTTGTAAGTAAATGTTAAAGAAGAATGAGAATGAACAGACAAATCATAATAAAGGTTCACCAAACGAAGGAGTAGAAAGTACCAATGAGGAAGATTGCTCTTTGCCAATCTGCACAGTTCTCAGATTAGATGCTGTTGTGGAAAAACTTGTAATGGCTTATGCGGTTTGAAATTGCACCATTGCAGCTATTTCAGGAACTTCATGTTGATTTGATCAACAACAATGGAGTTAATACCTCAGTTCCATGTAGTATAACAAATATAAAGCTAGTTATCAAGTCTGATTCGGCCATAGGACAACACCTTATTGCAAATCCAGAATGCACCAAAACATATACAGACGACAATTTTCAGATCATTGGGCAAGCAAGATCTTCTTTTCATTGAAGTGTTTTGGAATCTGTTTACATCAAGACTCAAAACCCAGTCTTGTGTAGACAAAAAGAGTTTGTTTTCTTATTGGGACTCTTCAAGTAAGCAATGTTAGTAGGTCCTAATTGGTCACACTTGGGGCCAATTAGACACATCCTATCACATTAAGTGCATCTGGATATATATTTCGGTTAACCTTTAGGTCACTATCCGACGTTTCCAAACTCTGATGAGTGTCGGATGAAACAAGCTTTAAGTATGTCAAAAGAATGTTGCTGCTTTTTCGTTCTGTGGTAAAAATCATGACCATTGCTGTTTCGTCTACTACATATTTTGCCACATAAGCAAAGATTTGACAGATCCAGATTTGATGGACTTCTAACTTTCTTTTTTCTTATTCTTGCTCTTGTTCTTTTTCTCTTTGTTCGAATTTATACATAGATATGTATTACACATGCTGTTTCTTTTTCATCCAATGTGAAACGCCAATATTGCACTACCTATTTTTAGTGAGGTGTAGTATTGTAGAATAGATGCTATTATTAGCTAAAAAAGAGTTTTAGAAAAAGAATTAGATATTGCTATTATTAAAATGAAGTGTTATTGCAGCAAATAGAAATAATTACATAAGTTTCTAAATCTGGCTGTTGGACATGGTTAGGCATACACTAAGGGTACAAAAGTTTGGAAATGATTGGCGGCCAAGATGTCACAGTGAATGTAAGCAAAGATTTTTGTCATAATCATAGAAACAAGTTTTGACATATGTTGCCTTCAAACTGTTGTGCAATTTCACACAGACGCAGAAATATTATTGATTTACTAAAATAGAAATTTGCTATTTCATGGCTAGTATGCTTTGTTTAAAGTGTTGATATTTTGCTTGGTAGCCAAGTTGATACAGAACAGTTTCTACACATTGTGAAATTGATTGATAAAGTTTTTCAATTTACTGTTTTGAAATCTGTTGCCATTCTTCAACTATTCTTGCTATTATCTCTTCTTTGATTTTTCCAGAGTTGAGTTGTGGTTTTTACTTTAAACAAGCCAATTTTAATGTCAGAGATTGACTAGGCCTTGAAAGAAGTATTAGACCATGTATGGAACAAAATATCTTTTTCCAAGCTGTATAGTATGATTCACAGTCGTAATAAAACTTTAATGGAGCTTCAGAGCATCTCAAAATCAATTCTGCACTTTAAATCATTGAAGACTTTTACGCTATGCAGGGGAATTGAAATGTCAGGTGCATAGGAAAAGCCTGCGTATCCTGTTACTACCAATGCATCCCCACAACATTACTAAGATAAAGGTGGTAATTGTTGATCGAAATTAGTTTGTTTGCATGTTTTAGATACATTATGATTAACTTACTTGGCAAAACCAATTTTGCTTGCAATGTGTCCTAGTTAGCAGCCTATTTCTCGCAATTAGTGATAGCCTCCTTGTCTTTCCAGTGAAATTGTTTTGCCTCTTACCATTTTAAGNGAATTCTGTCAATAATCCCCTTTCTCTTTACTTTTTTTGTATGAAAATACTACAAATTTTCCTAGATAAAATATGCACCATAACAGCAAATAAATCAGGTTACATATGAACGATATGACATTAAAAACAAGGTTTACTTTTTTACTTCAGGCCAAAACCATTTTCAGATTGAATCATTTCCAAACTTTTATACCCAAAGTGTATGTTTGCATGT
>OLMO02000262.1:9816861-9827476 GCA_900291935.2 Cassiopea xamachana | reverse complement strand
ATTACTTGACATAACTTTATTTTTCGGCTAAATTGTTCTCGCTAACAGGCAATAGGTGCAAAAGTCGTTGGCTTTTACGTGATCAAAAATTAATTGTCGTAGGCAGATAGGAGCAAGTGGCTGTTTTTCAAGAAAGATCAGAGGGCGCTGATGCTAAAGTTGCCGAGTATTTTAGAAGTGGTCGAGTATTTTAGAAGTTGCCGAGTATTTTAGAAGTGGTCGAGTATTTTCCAAGTATCTGACCTCTGATCAGCTAAGTTTGCAAAGAATTCGCCATATGTACAAGCTAAAAAAGCGTAAAAGCTCTTGCACCGCAACGGTGCACTTTTGTAAATGGTAATGCTCTTTGGTACAACTTCTACACCGGAGCAGTGTAAATTTAGTCGATCCGTAACACTTGTTGCCAAACAGAAGCTGCACTGGTGCGATGCAAACAACTGCCAATGACATGAAGGTGTTCCATTTGTTTTGAATTTTATGCAAGTTGTTTTGTCAAGAGAATTTTACATCTACTTAACTTAACAATCTATTGTGCAGATTAATTACAGCATTGTAGCAATTACCCAAAAGTACTATTTACAATTTGTAAGCTTGCTAAAAACTGCAATTTTTTCAAATTGGCTTCAAAGGAAATAAATATAACTGCTACTTCTTCAATAGTATTCTATCGCCCATTACTCGAACCTTATTTGCAAGTTTCCGCATTCTTCACAAGTTGAAGCATGTCTAACAAATTTATGAATTTTCCGTCTCATGTCGTCAATTTCTGCTTCTGTATGTTGAATTTGCATTGTCAGATGCTTGTTTGCTTCCTCTAATAGTCTCATTCTTTCTCGTCTAAAAGTGCAATAATAAATCGCTGACAACAACTTTTACCATTTTACTTTCAATCACTGAATGTCTTCTAAAGTGAATTATGGCAATGGTCTCTTTCGAGATTTTTTGAAAGAATCTAGCACTGCAATACATTGATGGCGAAATGCATAACGCATGAATTAACAATGATTTTCTCCATATTCTGACTTCAACTGCTTTAAAGTGTGCGCATTTAATAAAATACTGTGTACGCGTACACAAGGCAGTCAGGAGATTACCTTTTTGCTCGATATTTTCTGCTGCTTAGTATATTTCTCTCCCGCTTTCTATCTTCGTCAACCTTGGATTCCTTGCTAGCACAATCTCCATAGCCACCACTAGCTGTTTGAATTGTTGCTGCATTCTTTTCAAGTTGAACTGTTGTTAACGCTTTCCCTGCAATCTGAAATAATATTCCTTACTTAATTTTTTGCAAATATTTTTTCTGCAAGTTTTCAAAAGCTGAGATGCAGAAATCGTAAACTCATATTTTGTGGTTGCTCGTGCAACAGTATTTGTTTCACGAATCAGTGCATTGAAACTATAATTGAAGGCCTTTAACTATGGCTGAATGATAAAGATGAAGCAAAGCAAGCACTTTTGCTTAATTCACAATACTGTTGTCGGTTATATTATACTATAATATTACTTGACGGCCTAATGAGAAACAACTCAAAGACCACTAAGAGTAAACGACAACTTGGCAAATGAAAACAGCACCTACCTCAGAACCATGTAAAATAAAAGATATATCCATGTTTTGGCTGCTCAATTAAATAGAAAATTCGCCCACTGTAATGAAAAAGAGTTCTCAAATCATTAGGAAGCAAGAAATGGTTCTACAATTACGACATCTGCTGACCGAAGACCAGCAACTTCTGTAATTAGCAACAATGATATAAAAGCGCCGAAGGCGCTAAATGTCCAACTCTTGGCTTCAAAGTGAGGCTTCAAATGTTCAACTGCATGTAGCTGTTGCAATCTAGTAAGTACTGGTTACTGCTCAATGATCATTGTTACTGCTACTGTCATACTATTTCGAGGCAAGGAAAACACCTTTGTCAACAAGGGCTTTCCTGTATTGTACCAGTGGGAATTTCTAGTTGCATATCGCATTAGGATGAATTACTTACAAAAGTTTTTCGGATATTTTTAATTTGGACAAAAGCGTGTCCGAAGTTAAAAACGCCGAACTTTTTGGCGCCCGAAATTTAAAAGCATCCGAAATTTATCGAGGCCACATTGTTTTACATTTTTTGCAATTTTTATAACAGTAGCTTCACTAAGTACTTTCTGTACAACATTATTTGATACATTTTAAGGTTCTCCGTAACATGCTCATTATTTTATCACGTGTATCTGTGGGAAAGGGAATCAAAATTGTGGGTGAAAAGAACAAAAGGTTAGACATCTAGCCGAAAATATTAAAATATCTTTATCTATAACTTATTTACAACTCCTGGATGTGGGGCCGTAGGAGCTTTTTACACTATTAAAATATCTCTTTCATTGCCGAAATCGATACATACAGATGAGGAGGACGCGTCAAAACCAAAGTTTTTCAAATCCTTCAGAATGTGACTAAACATCCCTGGAATCGATCTCCAAACAAAAAAAAGGGTATTTGGGCCTTGCGTGGATCAAAAAAATGCTAAAAAGGTTCAAATTTGGCCATTTGATCTTATAGTACCTTATCGGGCGATATTTTCGTCACCCAGACAAATATTCATCAATTTCACCCGACAATGTTTCGCCCAATAAGGTAAAGGTCCTATGTGAAGCATGCTCCTCAAATTTGGACATCAATATCTCCGCAATGGAAAAGATTTTTCGATTCCACAAACAGGTAAAGGCAGTCCCGTATACTTTCGAAGATAGGGGAGTGCCTGTTAGAGAGGACACTTATTCTGAGCCATTGGCATGTGAGGTAGGGTGGCCAGTTCCTTTCCTCGCCGCATTTACCTTCCCAGTGTTCCCACTGGGTACCCATTTGCTGCTGGGTGAGCAGTGAGCGAGCGTTCAGTCATGGCATCGGGTCGGGCTCAAACCGTAGACCTTCCGTATGGGAGGCATGGGCTCTAACCACTATGCTACCTTGCTCATATGTACAGGATGGTTTGTATAAATAGGAATGATTGCATATTAAGGTTTAGTTGTTAGCAAGCCAATGTGAAGCAAATGTAAAATTTATACATATGCCAAACGCTTTGAACTCTTCATTGCCTGAAGCCATTCAATCGGCGAAACTATCGACTATTACGGGTACTGGGGGGCTGGGGTCTTTAGGTACCCCACATTTGGCCACTTAGCGCTTTTGATAAGGCACTTGGTTTAAAGATAGCAATTTTATTGACTACTCAGCCCCCGCTTTTTTCCAGCCCCCCTCCTTTTTGCTTGGTAGTGCCGTGCCTGTAGTACTAAAGAGGTAGTTAGTTGTAATGAGCCTAAGTATGACAAGTGTGTGCTGTATTATGTGGCTATACTCCCTTCACTAGAAAACAAAACTTTATTATGTGGCTATACTCACCGTCTTCATCTCCCCAGTGTTGCCACCAGGTACCCATTTGCTCCTGGGTGAACAGCGAGCGAACATTCAGTCAGGGTTTCGAGTCGGACTCGAACCGTAGACCCGCACAGGAGGTATGCGCTCTAACCACTATGCTACCTATTCATATTCATATTCAAGTTTTATACACAAAACCCTTCAGCACAATTGCAGGAAAAAAGAAAAAATCTACGAACTAAGTTATATATAGCGAAAAGTAGCTATTAAAATTGAATAATAAAAACAAAACCTCAAAACCTATTTAGCGTGGAACTGCTCGTACAGGGGGTTGTGTTTAGTTATGTCTTGCTCTTCTTATACAATTTCAGTTGCCTTTTGAAAGTCTTTATTGTTGGCAACTCACGTATGTCTCTAGGAGTATTATGCCATTCCTTAAGAGCTGTGTAATGAAAGCTTTTTTTATAGCGTTCAGTCCTATGTTTAGGGATTTGGAGATTTTGGCTATTTCTTGTATTGTAGGATGAGAAACTAGACCTTGATTTATACTTTTCTATGAAGCTACTTGGGCAAAGTTTGTGTATGATTTTATAGGTCATAACATTCCTATTAAAGCAAATTATGTTTTCTACATTCATCACAGGACATGACCGAGTATCTTTAATTTTGGCGTTCCTGATTATTTTGAGAGCCCGTGTTTGTAGTCTCTGAAAGGCAGCCAGTTTTGTTCTCGACAAACTACCCCAAACAACATCACCATAGCGTAATTGACTTTCAAACTAATGCATAATAGACAATGGAAAGTTGTGACTGAGGTAGTATATTTTTCAATCTCTTTAAGGCTCAAATCCCAGAGTTGATTTTGTCCATTGTACGTTTGAATTGTGCTTCCCAAGAAAGGTTTTAATCAACAATCAATCCTAGGGACTTTGTTTGCGTTACTCTTTGTATGCCAGGTTATTAAGCACCAGGCTCTCAGGGAGGCTAGGGTGTTTGGCTTTGAGTGGATGTCCTATGATCATAAACTCGTTTTTTGAGGGTTAGGACTAAGTTTATTAATTCTCATCCACTCAGAGAGATTTAGCATCTCCTGATTTGTATTATCTATCATTCTCTGTATATCACCAGATGCAATTGTTACACTTGTGTCATCTGCATAGATGCTAGCTCTTGAATATTGAAGGCTATTTTCAAAGTCATTAAGGTAAATTATAAATAGAAGGGGCCCCAAGCAGACCCTTGAGGTATACCGCATGTGACTTTCTTTTGTTCTCACTTGTTCTCATTCAAAGTATACAAAACTGGGTTCTGTTTGATAGATTCAAATCAAAAACTTGTTCGGTCTACAATACCATAAGAGTTAAGCTTCTTTATAAGTATGTTATGATCTATAGTGTCGAAACCCTTTCTTAAATCTAGAAATATGGTAGGGTTCGCCTCGCCCGTGATTCCACAAAAGGTCCTGAGCATTATCCACAAAGGTCCCGTATGTAACCCCAATCTTTGACATCAACCAAAGCTTCAAAATCGATCTCAGACCCCTACGCCCTTAAAAAGATGGAGCCAAATGTGAGGATCCTCCATGTATGTGCTTATATTCTGAACTGATTTTTGAACATCATTGGACTTCTATCATCAAAGGGAGACACTAGCTTTGTTGAACGTTTTGATTAGTTTGGATCGAAATATGCTTAAAATCCTAAATTTTGTCCTATTTTTTGTCCCAAATTGACCGAAATTAGGAATTTTTCGTCAGAAATTTAATGTCCGAGAGCTGAATGTCCGAAATTCAACAGTCCCAAGTTTTTGGTAAGTAATGCAAGCACTTTTATTCGCATTCCAGATAATCTTCTCAATACTTTATGGTATCTATGTTCCGGACCTGCTCAGTGTTCTAACCTATCTTCATGCAACATTCCTTAGATTTACCCAAAAATTTCCGATTGCTAAAAATTTCCATAGATTTCTTAAGCCTAGTCATTTTGCGTCACAAGAAGCATTCTCACTGCAGATTAGAGTGGAATTGTACTTTGAAACCTGCCAAAGGTAGTCAGCAGGGAAGCAGAGAGCATTTTAAAAGTGGGGGGCATACATCCTTAAGGAGCACACTCTCAAGAGAAATGACAACTCTTTAAGCTGCAAAGAGGTACTTCATAACATCCATGCGTGTTTCTGGGACACAAAGAAAAAGTAGTCCTCTTTTAAGCATATGGTCATCCTCCAACGAATCTAGACTGCTTACAGAATGAGATATTGAGAATATTACGTTGATCAGCAATTTCTTGCGAGTATGTATTGAATGTACGTTACTACTTAGGAAATTTTATCTGTGGAAACTAGTTCTAATGACCTTTTCATGCTTCATACAGATATACGACGTCTATCACTGTATATCAGCTCTTAAACGGGAACTGTGCTCTGATTGGTTAATGGCCTTTTCCTTTAGTTACACAGAAGCAACCATCCATGCGTGGTTGATTACAGTGAAAGCACTACAGGATATTCATATTCCTGTGATATACTATCGAATCTTCTATTGTCCAGTCACACATTGATTGCTTGGTTTTAGTTTTGGAGTATCTATTGATGTTCCATGTCTACTTTTAATATATTCTATTAAATCTACTCTCCGATTTGCGACGGAAAGAGGATTCCTTGGACAGTATTTGGCTAGGTCTCCCCTGTTGACAATCCTATTTTCGCTATCATTCACGTTAGAAAGAAATTATAATACTTTCAACCCAAAGATCGCTCGTTGCACATTGTTTGGCTAAGCATCCTCTGTTTGCAATCCTATTTTCGCCGTAATTCTTATGAGAAGGTACACTATTTTTGAACGAGAGGGCACTCATTACAGGCACACCGATGCGATTTTGAAAGTGGGGGGGGCCAAAATTTCCAAATGGGAGAGCATGTCCGATGGTACTGTTAGGGGGTATTTTGTTTTGAAATAGGGCGATTATGAGTCTGAACCAAGTGATAAGTAGGATAAAAATAGAATAAATTTCTGCGAACACAATAATCTTGCTACATACAGGCTATCTAATGTTATTTTTCTAAGGCAATTATAAAACTGTAATAGTCAGGGGCGGATACAGACGGTTGCAACCGTTGCAGCTGCAACCGTCAGATTTCCAGCGATGCAAACCTCGCTGAAATCTTCAGTTTCTTGGAACACCGTCGTTCTCAGAATCTTCTTTTCAGAGGGTATAGTATCAATGCATGATCTAATCCATGTAGATGAAAAGTTTTGCCATTCATTGAGAAAGTTAATTACCCGATCGCTTATGCTCAAGGCGCAGTCCTTCTTTTGGCTCAGACCTTCTAGTGTCATAACAACATCTATTGGGTCTGGTCTGATGATCACCAGTCAAATTGAAGGGGAAAAAAAAGTTGGCGGCTCTGTTCTCAATAGCCCCTTGGCCAGTATCCGGAGTCCCTCATGCTACTTCACGATGCGAACTTCATCATCTGTGAGCTAACCAATGAAAAACATTTCTGAGGGGTTGCAAAAATAATGGCGGGAGCAACAGTCAGTTTGATTTACGGTTGCAAGCCAATGGCAAGGCACCTTGACGGTTGCAAGCCAATGGGATGACACCTTGACCGTTGCAAGCCAATGAAATATGATTCCTAACAGACAGGAGGGCCGAACTCAAGGCATCGAGGAATTGAAAAGGTGTTTTGAAGAAAATTCAGCATGGCAAATCTGCTGAAATGCCTATTGGAAGCTTATGCGAATCCCTGTTCTGTTTTTGATGAAATCAGAGACGAGTGCACAAAGAAGATAAACCTTATTGGATCTGTTGAGAGGAGGCGGCCAAAATTGCAGCTCTGTGATTTCTTGCGGATGCAATTTCCTGCCAGTCAATATAAAGGCAAGACAGTTGCTTCCTGGATGGTAAGGCCTTCGTATGACCTTTAAGTTAAGGCCTCCGTTGAGTGAGGCATAGAAATAAGGAGAAACTTGTTACATTTGGGTTTTATTCAAATTCTTTGTGAAATCGTACTTGCACGTGCAGAGATAGAATTCAACAAAGTCGTTTTAACTCTGTAGAATACTAGCTTATCTTGCATTTATGCTTAAAGTGAGGGAGGATTTAACCTTCTCATAGACTTTGATAAGAGTGTCATAAACTGAAATATACTTTTTTTTTATTAGTCCACACTATTATGTGTAGTAAATATGTAGTTAAATTGGTTTTTGTTATTGCTCATTCTCAGAGGAATGTTGTTTAGAGCTTGAGTTTGAATGTCAATACCTTTTGTTTACTTTGAAGCAATGTAAACAAAAGGTATTGACCCTCTGCACTCTTAGATAACTTTGTTTGATAATTTAGCGATTCTTTTTAATCACAAAAACGACACAAGTATTCGAAATTACAGCTATTTTCACTAATAACAACGAGAACAGTATATGAAATTTTGGGAAATTTGACTAAATTCTGGATTAATTTCCGAAGCAATGTTTTATTTCTTAAAATGCAATGATCCATAAGGTGTTGAACTTTATGATAAGGCTAAAGCAGGGCGCCCCTTTAGGCCTTTACTGGTATACCAAATATGCTTCGTGGTCCCCGAACCTTCGCTATCGAACGCGAATTGTAATATACATTTTAATTTATTCGCCAATTTATAGCTGTTTGTTGGTTGAATATTCTACAGAAAAATGTCTTTTCCTTGGCGTTTCTAAATATGAAAAAGGCGTTCGTTAAGTTTATAGCAAAAGCAAAGGGCGTGGTCACTACAATTATTTTCTAGGGAACCCTCCCGTTTTCTCATTTGCAACGGTCAGAAAATATCCTGAATCCGCTCCTGATAGTTATTAAACAATGGCACTGTAGTAATTATTATAAAACTTTAATAGAACCAAAAGGGCTGGAATACATAGTTAACAGAGTAATAAAAAAGTTTACATGCTTAAGCTACACAGCTACTCTTCTAATCAATCATTTGCCTACAATCACAAATCCAATTTCAAAGTAAAGACGTGATCTTTACATTTAGGCCTGCATTTTCTTGATTGAAAATCATCAAGATTTGTTTAAGTGCTTTAGGAATTCTAGTACTTCATAGAAAACATAACTAAAAGCATCTGTCGACAAGTATCCCCACTCAAAACATTTTTACTTATATTTACACATTGAAATCGTCTTTAAAAAACTTTCCAAAGGTACGATACCGCTCATTATGCTTGCTAACAAAGTCATTTCCCACAGAAACTAGATCGATTTTGTCAGTTTCATCTTTGTGGTAATTAAGAATGGCTAGAGAATTGAACCTTCGTTGGGACATGGTTGCTCGTTGCCAGGTTTTAATTCTGCGAGCGAGCGAAAAAGACCTTTCTGGTGTTGCACTTGTTGCTGGATTCACCATTAGGATGTAAATGATGACCATGACATTTGGTATCAGACACCTTTCATCAGTTAGATTTTGCAAATGATCCACTACATCAGTAAAACATAAGACCGAGCAATTTTTGAAAAGCTGCCTAAAAATGGGACTTTCAACTTCAAGTTTGTCAAAATCGACGTCTTCTGAGTAAACATCGTGGAGGACTTTCATTCCTTTGTCAATGCTATCATTTTTGATGATGGAAAGAAGGAGCTCCTCTAGTTCTGCAAAAACTTGAAAAGATGGCTGATCAAAGCGATCTTTTAAGGAGACAATATAACAGTCTATTGCTTCAAAATAGATTCTCCGATACATATCTTTTGCACTCTCAAACTGATGACCTTGGCTTTCATTATAACCCTGAACAAACTGGAGAATTGAATAATCTGGTTTGCTTCTCTTTCTTCCAAGTTTGGGCTGATGTAGCTCTCGGCTTTCTTTTGAATTGACGCATACAGCAATTCGAATGCTTCTTCAGTTCTCATGCCTTCGAATGTGGCTAGCGTTGCTCGAACCATACGCTGTCCAGATATCGCACAAATCTTTCTTTCTTGTAAAGCTTGTGACAAATTATCTGTTATAGGAAACAGCCTTTGGCTAAGGAGCAGACCAAAAAGAACGAAAACTTTGTCATCTCAGCTCTACATCCTTGAATTCTTGATTTCATCTCCCTATCCAGATTAGTCTCCAAGCATTCATCCCAAAGTTTGAATATTTCATTGTATAGTTTCTGCAGTTTCATGTAACAGGCTGCACGGACAGTCCATCTAGTTGCACACAGTTTATTCAGCTTTAAAGGCCTTTGATGGTAATCGGTGTCATCTTCAATGTTGTCTTGTATTTTCCCCAACAAACTTTCACGCTTAGGGGAAAACTTAACTAATACGAAGATTTCGCGTATGGTGGCAAAGGTATCCTTCAGAAGTTTACATCTGTCGGTGGTAGATTTAACTGTTAAATTAATTGAATAGCAATAGCAATGAATGACTAAAGCCTTTGTCTCAAGTTCCATCATTTTTGTAGCAACTCCAGACTTTCTTCCCATCATATTGAATGCCCCATCGTACGTTTGACCTCTACATTTTGATATGTGTAGGTTAAAGCGAGTCAGGATGTCTTTTAAAGCCTGGACTATTGTTTCACTCTTTGTGTTAGCTACTTCATAAAAGCCAAGGAAGTCTTGATGGATATTTAGCTTTAACCTATCTACCCAGCGCAAGCAGAAGGAAAGCTATTCCTTGTTAATTACATCTGTATATTCGTCAGCCATAATTCCATAGAAAGGACTGTCGATTATTTTAGAAACTTTTGCTCGCAGCACGTGGTGAGCCATGATATCAATTAACTCATTTTGATATTGGTCATGTGTGTACTTGTTCATTTTAGACTTGGAAGAGTCAAGTACACGCTTTACCACTTTAGGGTCGTCTTTGCCCCTCAGGAGAAGCATTCGACAAAAATTATCATTGTTGTCCTCGCTACTTTGAAATGGTATTCCTTGCCTTGCTAATTCTTTCACAGTTTCCATAACTTTTCTGAAATAGTTTCTTTCAGATTTTCTTGCTTTTTCGACTTCAGAACTTAGTATTGCCTCTATGTCTTTACAAGCCGGTACTGTTACATGTAATGTCAGAGCTGTACTATCGAACTGCATTGTGGCTTTCTTCCAATTGCAGAATCCTGTAGATATGAATGCATAATCTTTGTTGCTAGCGCTTATTAGATTTCCTTTAAGTTCCTGGTTTGCACAAATGTAACATATCACACTATCGTCATTAGGCCTATAATGAAGCCAATTGTATGTTCTGAACCAATCCGGTTGACATGAACGCTTTCTCTTCCCAAAGTCTCTTTTTGGAAATG
>OLMO02000262.1:9803545-9816761 GCA_900291935.2 Cassiopea xamachana | reverse complement strand
ATACTGCTAGCCAAATAACAGTATACGAGCGTTATATATTTCATGACTAGGCTGCGGGCCGGATAAAATTTGACCGAGGGCCGGATATGGCCCGCGGGTCGGACTTTGGACATGCCTGTTTTAGTTTGGTCGGCTTAATAATCACTCAGCACTGCTATAAATTTCTCTTATCAAGCAGCCTATCCCTTTCATTCATGCGATCCTCGATTTGAACCGATAATCAGTAATAGCCAAAGATATTTTAACATTTCTTCTTATGACATTTTGGCAAAAAGTGGGGGGACCATGGCCCCCCCGGCCCCCCTACATCAGGGTGCCTGCTCATTCGACATTGTTTGGCTATGAGATTTGTATTGACACTCTCATTTCTGCTATCACTCATCCATTTACAACTCATAATAATTATTGTGAAGAAAATCCCGATCAGCTTGTATGACAGCCTTTGATAAAGAGATGTATTAAGGCCTAGGGATAGGGGGAAATTACCAAATTTCTTAACAACAACTTTTTCCGCCTTCTTTGGTCCTGCACTCAAGCCTTTCGGTAGGGACGCAAGAAGTATTTAAAAAGTGGGGGAACACATGCATTCAGGGGCAACATCGTAAGCAAGAAAGGGCACTTTGCAAACTGAAAAGGGGGGCACTTTACAGAAAAATTTGTGAAAAAGTGGGGGTACATGCCCCCTGGTGCCCCCTGACCCCTACATCCATACTTTTGTCTAATGTGAGATCTGATAAGATATTTAATTTATCTTTATCAAAGTCTACTATGCTAGATAATTTAACAATTTCATTCGCAGCAATTTCTGTCACTAATTTTTTTACATGTAGAATCACAGGTACTTTTCATACTTCTTTTCAAAATAGTCATGGCATCAAAACAGTCAGACATCTAGGGGTGATGCTTCACTTGTCAAACCGCCCCAAAGCCTCTTTGAACTAGAGTTTTTTGTTTTTCTCCATATATTCTGTCCCCTTGAGAAAAATGCAACCTAATGTTGCCCCCACCAGATAAGCAGATCCAGCTTTGTGGCTGTATGGAAGATATTATAAACATACCTACTATGTTCCAATCGCTTATATTAATGGCATATTGCTTTTTAAGTTGGTATGGTACCATTTGCTTTATTTTTGACATTTTTGACATTTTTGACTTTGTACTTATACTAAAGTGTGGTTTGTTTACACCATCCCTATCTTTAAAACTGAATTCACAGTTGCAAACCAAATACTTCAAACTGTCAAGAATAGCAAACGCAATGCAGCAGGCAGCCATTTCAAATTTTTCCATTTTTCAAACAATCCCTCACAAAAATTTTGAGACTGCATTGATTTTCCACCCCTTCCTCCAACAAAGCAAAGTTTTTGGTGTGTTGGGGAGTGTTTTGAGGGAAAATGATCATTTGGACACAACAATGCTTTGTATGGGGAGGGGGGATTGAAAAACAACATAGTATTAGGTCATTAAGCATTGTTCTCAGCTGTGAAGCTAGACGAAAGTTGATGGTCGTGCTCATCAGGGACGTAGCGACCAGGGAGTTTGGGGGTGTAGGACCCCCAAATGTCAGGACTTGAGAAAAGCCAGGCAAAAATTGGGTCATTGCATTGTCAAAAGTTACATTACTCTTGTGCAATAGTTGAAAAAGCGTATAGTCAAAGGAATTATTGTTACTATATTTGCAAGAACCCTTATCAAAATAGCATTTTCCGGCTAACTGAGAACCTTTATGTTGGAAATGTTTTCTCAGGACCCAACCATCGAGTGCTCTATAGTAGACACTGGGTACAAGAGAATGTCTACTATATTGAAAATTTTGAAAGGTATGCTTGCCCTTCTTTCCATAACATATGTAAATGGCCAACAAAGGTTGCTCCAATAACCAAGCTTTTGCGATTTGAGAGAATTAATGCTTATTAGAGACAGGAGGGTAATAATGCCACGCGACTAGAGATATCTATTTCTCTGAAATTAGTTTAATCAAGCGAACATAAAAAGATCATAAAAATGAATTGGATGCATTCTACAAGTTTTTTACTGATTGCCAGTAATTGTGACGGCTGAGACAAGTTGTCGCGGCAAGCTTCATTTTGGAAACAAGAAGACTTTTGTAGACTATTCTAGAACACGCAGGTTAATTCCTTGGCGTGAGCTATATACCAATTTAGAGTTGCCGGGTAAATTGGTCCTCAATGAAAATGATCGTTGAGTTAAAATTTATTCTTATAAAAAGTGTGTACTTTGTTGAGAGAAAAGTTAATGTCATCTTATATCATCTTCAAGTTTGATGAGAATGTACGTTCTTGATCTATAGAAGAATAGGCAAAAAGAGGATCGTTGGCCTGGCAATGTTGTAGAAAGTTTGCGATGAGACTATTTGAACAACATTTCACATAATAACGAGCCCACTTTCTCTGGCTTTGTTGCAATACTTAAAATTGCTTTATCAAGTTCTCAGGTTTCTTCCCTGTTCCCCTTAAGAATCGGAACCAATATTTTCTTTAGCCTCTTGGTATAAATGCTGGCAAGGATAGCTGACATATCTGCAGCACATACTTCAGTGTGGAAATAGTGCAAAACAGTAATATTGTGCCCATAAAATTTGGAAAGTTTATCGCAAAAAGTGTGAATTTTGTACAGTTTCTTACTGCATTAATTTTGGTACAAAGTTAGAAGCAATTCGTCAACAGTTGCTTCCGTAGGTAGCATAACTGTGAAGACCAAACGTTCTTATGAAGCATAAGGGCGTTTTGCCAAGTAACCCTCCACGACACCAATGCAGAAAAGCCAGTTTTTAGTGGAGAAATTTTAGTGGAGAAATTTTCCTCCTTAGTAGTGGCCCATTGCCTGAAATAACATCAGATGAGCATAAATTACAATATGCAAAGGAGAGAGACAGTGCTTAGAAGTAAACACTTACTGTATGTTAGATTTGGAGGTCCAAGCAGTCAATGTAGGTAAAAGGTTGGAAGCAAAAGTGACAGCAATGAGATTCAAATTTCATCTCACAAGCGATTTATTTGAAGATATATATATATATTTCATAAAGTCATTCCAATAGTGCTATAAAACATTGTGTTATGAGGAAATTTTTCAAAAAGCAAAATAAATAGTATTGAACAATTGCACAGAAGTTTTGCAAGTTGTAAAATGGGATCTAATTTATGACATGAAGAAAAGGAGGCAAATAACATAAATACATGGAGTCATAAGTAGAACCAAAACACATGAATGAGCTCATTTATCAGAAAAGAAGCAAACAAGTATCTTTTATGTAACAAAAAAAACCTGAGTATTCCATAGCCTAAAGCAGAAACTGGAAGAAAATCTGTTATATAGAGAGGACCATTTCCATGGAGTATGATTGGCAAAAATATTAAAGATTATAAAAATGAGCAATTCTAAAAGTGTATACATTAATATAAAGGCAGATTAATTGAGATCACGCTAGTTAAAGGCACATTAATTTAGATCAGTCACAGACATTAGGGACCAAATCTATTGAGAAGCTCTTTGTTTTTGAACTCCAATTATTGTCTGCATGTATGCATAAAGTATATATTTATCTTGTATACAAGTTAAGGCAGATTGCTAATCAGAAGTCAGCTTATGAAAATTAAGATAAGATGTCTCAATCCAAGAAATGCAAAAACAGTACAAAGCAGACTGTCTGGGTAACCAATAAAGTAGTATACAATAAAATCCATTATCTGGAAGCAATTTTATCAAACAAACCATCTAAAATCCAATATAAAATACCAGCAACAAAGCAACCTTGAAAAACATGATACTTATGCAAAAGCCTAAAGCAATGGGGAGCAATAACAATTTCTCTTGATTTATCAAGAAGCAATCTCAGTGCAGAAAAGATTAGCTATTTAAAAGCCTACCAAGGCAAAGAGAAATATATAACAGCTCACAAGATTGGAAGTTTCTACAGAAACAGTATACTGTGTGTGAATTATAATAATTGCATGCCTGCCAAGGCAAAAGAGAAATCCATAAAAGTTCACATGAATAAACATTTGAACTGTAACAGTATACTGTTAATGTATGAATTATAGTATTTGCATGCCAATTGCAAGAAAATCCATGCAAGCTACCAAGACGTTTTCATTCATCTATTTGAAAAGGAAGTTAAGTCTTCCTGGCTTCTCCACAAATTTCTGAACTATTCTGTCATGAAGAATATTTCTATCTTCAACCTCTTTCATGACATCTTTGTGCAGTGATATTCTACATAAGCACCCAAGACGTTCTTGTCCCATTTTATTGCGTAGATATGTTTTCACTCTCTTTAGACAGGAAAATGATCTCTTTACAGATGCACTGGAGATGGAAACTACAGATTTAAGCTTCAATAACTTGACAGTTTCAGGCATACTAGTCTCCAGACCACATTTATAAATATATTGCAATATTTCCAGAGGGCTGTCTTTTTGAAAATCAGGGTCATTGTAAATAAAGAGAAGCTGATTTTCAAGTGATTGAATATGGAAAAGGGGACCATATTTACACTTCAAGGATTGGAGTATATCTGGTGGCTCTCCTTTTCTCCATTGTTTGAAAATGCAAGGATTCATCAGATCCAAGAAAGCAAAGTTCTTGCAGTCTGCAAACCTCTCAGGCAGCATAGACAATGTTATCATCAACTTGAAAATATAGACTTTTGTAGTTATGTCTTGTATCTGCATTGGAAGATGGTTCCCCAACTAAAGAGACTGTTTATTGGAAGAAATGATGATATGCACTGTCGGTGCGCAAATCAGACAGAAAGTTACCAAAAGCTGACAACCATAACTGAAATATGTCTTTCGATTTTGAAGAACCATGTACAGAAATGATGACTGTTCCAAAATCTTATTAAAAACATGAACTAGAAAACAAAACGAAAAGCTGTTCATAAAATGGTATAAGCCACTAGCTTGTGATTTGGATGCATCATCCCAGCCTTGTGGGTTTTCAATTTTCCTCTCCATTAAGTCTAAAAGGGTTTTGTACTTATGATAAAGAACACTGATGGTACGTGAACGATAGTACCATCTAGTTTCTCCAAGCTTAGGCATATCAATTCCATTTGAATGCAACAACTCCTTCCTTCTAGGACTGTTGCTAACAAATGTGCTAAAAGCAGCCACATTTGCAAAGAAAACTCTAGCCAAGGGTATCCCCTTGGTTAGAGGCAGACAGACATAGAACTAAATTTAAGCGGTGAGCTACATAGTGAAAGAAGTAAACCAAGGGATAGTCTTCTCTAACAAGGGTTTGGACACCAGAAATGTGTCCAGACATTACAGAAGCCCCATAATAGGTCTGCATGATCAATTTATAGAATCCAAATAATGAATCCAAATA
Organism: Cassiopea xamachana; assembly: GCA_900291935.2. Classification (NCBI taxonomy): domain Eukaryota; kingdom Metazoa; phylum Cnidaria; class Scyphozoa; order Rhizostomeae; family Cassiopeidae; genus Cassiopea; species Cassiopea xamachana. Next base: position 9,811,409 of record OLMO02000262.1, on the reverse strand, counting down.
ATGACTAAAAACACCTTTGACAATTGAACTAATGGCAGGAGCAGTTCTATCTGAACTCACATTATAAAATTGCAAAAATCTCTCAGCAGCATTATCCTTTTTATCAAGGCTAATAATAACACTAAGCTGCTCCTTAGTTGACACGTCTGTAGTCTCGTCAACTTGCACACTCAGAAAGGTGCACTGTTGTACTTCCTCATCAATCTGATCTTGAATGACAGAGTCTATGCATTCAATCAGATCATTCTGCGTGTCACCTGAAACACCAGTAAAGCCTCCAGCATTGCCCCTTTCTGATTCGCCAACCTTACCATGCAGACGACGTTCAAAAACAGTATCAAATTTTGCAAAACTGTCCAAAAGATCCCTATAGTTTCCCAGGTTTAGGCTATTGCTATCTTGTAGGCCTCTAAGCGTGATTTTGATTTCTCGTGCTTTTTCCCATCTGACAAAACATCCCTAAGGTTCGTATAACCTCTCTTCGTCCAAGACTGTGATACCCCAGGTTTGAAGAGTAGACATGGCCAGCAGAAAAGACCAATTCTAATACTACTTCCACAAAACCAATCTTTCTTAGAGTACCATTCCAGTTCAAATGATGTATCCCCTGTCTTTATTTTCAAATTTGGCATTGGTCTTGGCCCTTGTACGGTTAGCTTTTGGTCTGCGATGCTTCTAGACCCGAAAGGCCTCTGCAAAAGCTGGACTACGATATCTACAAAAGGCTGAGCGTGAATCTGAGCCATTTCTATGAGCCTTCTTTGGTCTTGTGCAGTAAGGTATATTTCTCCTTGCTTTCACGGATAGCTACCGAGTGGAAAAGCAATAAGAAAATGTGGTGCACTACGCATGTGCGATAGGTTAATTCGTGCTATCAGAAACCAGCACGACCATGTATTGTTATTTCTGGCACATGACTGCATATTAACCAATATATCCACTTCGTGCTATTTCCTGTTCAGCACGACCTTGCATATGCGCATTGGGCTCAACACAGTCTGGGCACAGGGTGTCAAAAGCTTAGGACACGATAATAATGTAGGGATAGTAATGCCATTTAGAGTTTGTATCCTATTGTACAAATGGTCCCAACACATTTTGCTAATTATTTTCACAGAAAAAAATAATGATGCAATTTATGGTAGTCCTTGGCAGGACAAGCACGACTTTTATCTTCGCCACTGATTGGTTTTGTGAAGGATTGTCTTTAGAAAATGTCAGACTTAAGGTAGATTCACACATATTGCGGTATGATGCGGCGCGGCATGAGGCGGTGCAGCAAGATGCGGCATAAACGCATGGCTGTTGTTCACACATGCCGCGTCTCCCGCTGTAAGCGAAGCAACACAGCTTCGAGTAATTTGTAATTTCACAGATGTTTACGGTTCACAATATTACTGAAGACGGAAAATACTACTTGTTTGCTTTGGACAAGAAATCGGTTGGCAATCCTGAGGCTAGACAGACATGTCAATGAAGGTTTCACATAAAACATGATAGGCCTATCGACGAAGCTGTTACATTCACCTTCACGAAGAATTTCATCGCTGTGCTTGGATTAATCCTTATCATTTGACAAAAATTTTCCAGGCAGTCTCTTGATACTATCATCTTTTATAATCCTGCTCTTTTGTGGCATACTTGCACGGTAATTTCCTTTAGAAATCGATCAAACTGCCTCTGTTAACTTGTATGAAATCCAATATGTCTTCCGAATGCAATGTCACTTTCTATTGTTCTTGTGCGGCGTGATGCGGAAAAGTTGAAATTTTTCAGCATTGCCGCATCATTAAAAAAGCGCGTGGCTGATGACGTTGAAAAAAAAACGCTTACCATATATGGTTCGCGGCAACTGGGCGGCAAGAAAAACGCGACAAGTGTGAATCTACCTTTAGAGATTTTTGCCTCATGATGTCATTTATTTCAGTTCAATTTCTCACTGTTATTGCTTGAAATAGCATCGCATTAAAATTCAGCATACCCTCACAGAAAGAGCAGACTGTTTTTCTAGTATAGGCAGAGCGGGAAAATCTTGACTGGGATTTGGGGGGTACTGTGATCATTTGGAATTTGACCACTGACAAATGCTTTATGAACAAGGGAGAATGATTTCTAACCTACTGGGGATAAGAACATTAGCAGACAGTGTTACTGGAACGGGCCTTCTTGAAGGAGATTGGGTCAGTATGACAGGGGAGGCCCCCCTTTCAACCACTGGGAAAAGGTGGGTAGGACAGTCCTTTGCCAGCGACGTACAAGGAGTGAGTGGTGCATTACCGTGGGATCCCGTTAGAAAACAACTACTCCCGTTGACTATGATACTCAGCCCATTACTTATTAAAAAGTCCCACCCAAGGATATACTCAAGTGGTGATAGTAAATTGGAGCAAACTAAAAAGGAACCTGCACAACTAATCCCCTCACCACAAGATAACTCTAAACTCGCATGCACTACCCCTTCGACAGTCAAAGACAGTTATTGATACACAACTATTGCCGACAAGCATTTCTACGCTAGCAGGTGATGATTGGGTAGCATGGGCTGATATGGCGGAGATGGACTCACGAAGCAAGCTTTGATCTTTCAAAAGGTTTGCCACTGAGATACACAAATCAGCAACTGTTTGAGGTAATGATACTTCCTTGGATGTCGAGGGCGTTTCCATGGCGACACGTCCAGAGAGCTGCCGCAGAGCACGCTTGCGTAAAAGAAAATCCATAAGATCTTGCAAAGTGGGCGTTGGGTTGTTTTGCAACAACGTGAGTTTCAAATCCGCCTTGAGGCAAGTGAGAAATTGCCTAAGAACCAGGGCATCTTGAGCAGTAGCATCAAGTTCTGAATCCGCCTTACGAAGTAGATTTTTTAACTCCATTACATAAAGACGGGGGTCTTCATCGGGGCAATAGATTCTGTAATAAAAATGATTGTAGTAATACTCACTATACACATTCGGAATAAGAACTCTGCGAAGACTTGATATTAAGGACACGTAAGTCTCTCTTTCAGAGGCCGTCAGTAAGGCAAAATATTCCGCTGCAGTACCCCTGAGATATGCGGGTAACTTGTGTAGCTTTTGCGTCTTTCCCCAGTCATTTGCTGTTGCACAACGCTCAAAAGAACCCAGCCACAAATCAAAATCGCCATTTTCAAACTTGTCTGGATGGATGGCCATGATAAGAAACCTTCCAATTTACTTCTGTCACTAGTTGTAATATGTTGGAGGCAGAAATATATTCAATAAATGAACGCCATGATCCTAAGAGTACTATGCTTTCTATCGCTGTCGTAATACTGCCTAGGCTTACAGCATAATCATATTGTTATGTCAAAGATCCCTAGGGTATACATCAATCATTGACACGTTACAACAGAAATTACTGTTGCCGACTCTTCCAGCATGGCTGCCTCTTGACCAACTTTTTGTAAATTAGAAAATATTGGGGGCATGACGCCCCCACGCCTACCTTCACTAGAATAGATGAAGCTGACTGACATAAGACAAGATTCAATCGGTGAGCGGCACAATGGAAAAAGTAAGCAAAAGGGTATTCCTCACGAAGAGGCGTTGAAGCCCAGAAATACTGCCAGATATCACTGATGCTCTATCATAGGTTTGCATGATTAGTTTATCTTTCAGTGTGTCTCCATATTTCCTCAAAGGTTGCTACACAACAATAGAGATGGCTGGAGGTGATCCTTCTGAGCTCACATCAAAAAAGGTCTGGGAATCTAAGAGGAAACTTTGCATGTTCCTATAGCCTACTATTGTTCATGTAGAAGAAACTCCAGATTTAAAAAGTAAGCACAGCCAGCAAAACAGACCTTGCCTTACTTGAATTCCACACAACCAATCTCTCTCATACCACTGTTGATGAAACGCTCTCCCATGGCTTTGAATGTCAAGCTTCAGTTGGGAGCGATTCTGTTGAACAATTAACCGTTGTTCAGCAACACGACTCGCCAAAAACGATTTAAGGATCAATTCTGGTACAACATCTCTATTTGTGACAATTTCTTGTACACGTAGCTGAGCCATAACAAATAATATAGAATACAATTCGTATAGCCTCTCGATTACAGCTAGGCCAGATCGAAAATCGCAAGTCAGTACCCAGTGCTTTCTTTTCATTACTATATCACGCATTCTGCAAAGTGCATGATACCACGTGTCTAGGAGATGACGTTCCGAGCTTTCATTGGTGTTTAGCTAAAGATTTTCCCAATAAACACTCTATTTTGCTATGACATCATTTTAGTCATGCAGTTTTCAAAAGTGCATGACTAAGATAATAATAATAATGACTTGCAAATGTTACCACGGATCGAAGGCAACCTATATATTCAGCTCTAACTCCGAGTTTCTAGAGTCAGCCAAAGTCATCAGTAAGCACAACATTAAACGGCTGTTTGCTATAAACCTTATTATTGCACAGAGGGCTTCTTTTTGCAGAACAATTTGTTGATGGAATGTTCAAATAAAAGCGATATTCCAGAACAGCATTAGTCATGCAGTGCATGTCAAGCATGTCCTCTAGCTTCGCCACTGCCCCTTCCCCCTAAAACAATGTTGATCTGTTCCCGAGACACTTGGTGTTATTTTGCACAAAAAATTTTTCCGTGACCGAATGTACTCCCAGAAACCAACATTGTTTAGGGGGAGGAGGGGGACGAATGCTCCGTCCAGATCAAAAATATACAAAGTATCCGAGGACTTTTGGCGAGTACTGATAGCTTGGTGCTTGTAAAAGCATTCGGAACTGGGAAATATCACCACAACGACGATCTGCAAGCAGTTCACTTAGGTTTTGTAGCAACAAATTCACACATAAATAATCAGAATACATATATGGATTTAAGTTTTCTAAAAATTTCTTGAAAATAACTGATGTATTTTATGAAAAGTTAAGGTCCCAAACACAAGCCCTGCAGTCTACCACATATCATATTGCTTTTACTGGAAGTAGTTCCTTTAAAGTAGCAGAACTGCTCCTCAAGCAATCTTTGAAGGTCATTTCAGAATCGCTTGCTTTGTAAATAATATTTTACAGGTAGCAGGCAAAGCTCTTTCAAAATCATCTATTAGAATCTGGAAAGGGTGATATTTCTATTCTTAATTTCTAACAATGCTCTCTGCTGTATTGCAAAAAGTAGAACACTAGCCTTACTATCTCATGGTGGACAGAGCCAACTGTGTGTGGCAATAAATTCAGTCAGGTCGGTGAATGATGGTTCTAAATTAGAAGTTCAGTTGTCAGAATTTCATACAATGTTCTCGAAAGTTCATCAATGTTAGAAAAGGTGAGTGAATGAACACCGCATATATTCGAATTAGTTCTTTGAGGACTTTTGTATTTTTGTATTTTATGCATGGGGGCCTATTCGAAGGGGGGATTATTTGAGGGGGAAGCTTGAAAAATTTTCTTGGTAGCTGGTCATATTCCAGTTGAAATTTTACACTATTTCTTAGATCATAGAACTGGAAAAGAAAAAGTAGTCATCAATTAACGAAAATGTGCTTGTCCTTTGAAAAGCACCCGATAGCTTGTATGAGAAATATGTAACTGTACAGAACAGACTCTCAAATATGTACAGTCACATCCTTGGGTATGGGCATATTCGAGGGGGATTATTAACAATTTACAGTTCTAGGGCGGGGACTTATTCGAGGGGGGCTGATTCAAGGATTTGCGGTACTCAGTCGTGGCTTGTGATTCTTGATTGGAACTGCTTGGGAACCTTACCAGTCATTTGTATCTCTGAAATACCCAAATTGCCATTTCCGAATAAGTGTTGAGTAGAAATCTTTTGCTTGACCATTCTGAAATCCTGGTATTCGAGTTGCTAAAGCCTCCTCTCCTTATGTCCTAATATGTCCTATTGCACCAGATCCCCTCCTCCTTTAGACATCCTTTGTAAATGACCTATAAGGTTAACTAAAAAGACCCAAGCATATGTTCATCCAGTTCACTGTTACTACTGGAAAAATCAGCGTAACTGTATAGCTATGCTCTCTATTTCTCTTTGCATTAAATGCTCATTATCTTTATTTACATCAATTGATTTTGCTGCTCCTATGCTTTGCCCCGAAGTTTTTCGAGTCATCTTCGTATTTTGTCTGCTTATTGTTCTGATTCTTCATTGCGACCATGTCACAGTTAATTGAACACTCCTAGTCTGATGAAGTGTCAACCGTTCCAGATGGTGGCAAAGGCTCACTTTGATCATAGCACATTTTCTTTAAACTACTTTACACCAAACCAGTTTTCGAAAGGACAAGAAATCGCCTCTCTCAACACTTATGGGCTTAGAGAACATTTTGATGAGTTTCTTGGAATTTTTACGCAAATGTTCTTGCAAGTATAGTTAGCACATTTTGATTCTCACTATCCCAAAAAAATGGTAGCAGTGGGCTGGCTGCTAGCATCAACGTCTTGATAGGACTTGCAATTTGGGCGGATTTTCTCTTTTTTTCAGGGGCTCGCTGACATACAAACTGAGAAATGATGTCTTTAATTAGGACGTGCGGATACTACAGCCGCTTTAAGGTAAACCCCATCCTATTATTTCCTGGCAAAGACCACCTAGCAACTGTGGCAGCCTCCGAAAAGGTTGCAGCATTACTTTTGTATCTCAAAAAAAGAAAATAACGCTATCCTTATCAAATACAGACTGTGATCTCATGACCTGGGCTTCTAAATTGAATATTGATAATAATAGCAAGCATATTTACAGTTTTCAGTGAACTGTGCCATATTATGATGTCCGGTCCGAGAGAGCAAAGAGGTTTGCTATTGTTCTTTTAGAAAAAAAATCCCATATCATATGAATTTCGGGGTTTCCCGTATATTATGGTCATCGCAAAATTTCGCACTGCAGTGCAAAGCAGAATTCTTTGCTTTTTAATCACTTCAATTAGAGGTCTTTATCCAAGGGACGGATAAATCGGTTCCAATTTGTGGTGAAGGTTCCACTTATCTATACTTTCACTAACGAAGCGGAAACTGAAATAGACGTGTCAAAATAACCAGAAGACAACATGTCTGATACACAGATACTAAAGCAGAGCAAATGGCAAAGGAAATCTGAACTAAATATATATATATATATATAAATATATGTATATATAATTATATATATATACATATATTTATATATATATCTATATATACATATATACATATCTATATATACATAATTATATATATATACATATACATAAANCTTATCTATACTTTCACTAACGAAGCGGAAACTGAAATAGACGTGTCAAAATAACCAGAAGACAACATGTCTGATACACAGATACTGAAGCAGAGCAAATTGCAAAGGAAATCTGAACTAAATATATATATATATATATATATATATATATATATATATATATATATATATATATATATATATATATATATATATATATATGGGTAGATTGACACAGAAAATAAAACTGCGGAATTGCGACTATTAGTTTCACGATTTCTCTATCATCAGGCAATTATGCTACGGATGGTTACAAGCGTTCAAACATGTTAGTTAATTCCCATATCAAATGAACTAACATATTTGAACGCTTGGGAATTAACTAACATATTTGAACGCTTGTAACCATCCGTAGCATAATTGCCTGATGATCGAGAAATCGTGAAAGTAATAGTCGCAATTCCGCAGTTTTATTTTCTGTGTCAATCTACCTATATTACGCTCTACGAAATGTATTGAGCACTCTCAGTTATAGAGGATACAAGGAATTCAAGTTATATATATATTATATATATATTATATATATATATATTATATATATATATATATTTATATATATATATATATATATATATATATATATATATATATATATATATATAT